>JAGKTI010000247.1:31453-65633 GCA_018397915.1 Birgus latro | reverse complement strand
ATCTCGCAGTCTACCTCTAATACCACTACATCTCTTGTGCACCCATTTATCACAAACACTACACAAGATGGAATTACTTCCCACACCCTTGTGGCAAACTGCACATGGCCACTCTCCCTCTCCTCTGATTGTACCGCCACCAACCCTAGATATCATCACTTTTGTTTTATCTGCATTTACCCTTAAGCCCTTGTACCCCATACCATCTCTCCACTTCTTAAATCTTTCCTCCGCCTCCTTTTCATTCTCTGCAATCAACACCAAATCATCAGCATACAACATCTCCCATGGGAGTCCATCTCTGAAGTCACGTGAGAGGGCTTCAAGCACCATGATAAACAACAAGGGACTCAAAACTGACCCCTGATGCACACCAACATTCACGGAAAACTCATCACTCAAAACTCCATTCACTCTTACCTGGGTGCGAGCACCCATATACATGGCCATAACCACCCTAACCAGCCACTCTTCCAACCCTAGCTTTCTCATTGCCCACTTCACCACCTCTCTAGGGACTCTGTCAAAGGCCTTTTCCAAATCAACAAAAACAAAATACAATTCCCTTTTCTTTCCAATATATTTCTCCTGAAGCTGTCGAACAATGAATATGGCATCAGTGGTCCCCCTGCCTGGCATAAACCTAAACTGCATCTCATCAATATTCACTCTTTCTCTAATCATACCTTCTAGAACTCTCTCCATTACTTTCATTATCTGATCTAAAAGCTTTATACCTCTGTAATTTCCCCTTTCCAGGGCATCACCCTTCCCCTTGTACACATTTACAATTACACTCCTCAGCCAATCATCTGGGACAACACACTCATATATAATCATATTTATCAGGTCAGTGACTAAACTCACCCCAGTATCTCCTGAGGCCTTCAACATTTCGGCAGTCAACCCAGACACACCTGCCGCCTTCTCCACCCACATCCTGCCTATTGCCTCACTCACAGTAGCAGCGTCAATCAAAGGCCAAGGGCCAAACACTGGATCAGCGGGCTCCAAACCTTCTCTATCCCAATCAAACTCCTCATTCAACAATCAGCTATAATGCTCTCTCCATGCATCTTTAATATCCTCACTGCTCACCACCACCCTTCCATCATCATTCTTCACACACTGCTCACCTACAATGTCCCGATTATCCCTCTTCACTTGATTTGCCACCCTTAAAATCATATTTTTCCTTTCTCCATGATTTAGATTATCAAGTAAAAGTCTCTGTGACTCAGACTTCGCCCTGTATACCTCTCTTCTAGCCCTGCGCTTGGCAGCCAAGTACTCCTCCCTGTTACCACCATTCTTCCATTCCCGGAAAAGCCTTCTTTTCTCCTTAACTGCAGCTTCTACACCCTCATCCCACTACCAAGTTACTTTATGTCTTGGTGGGCCTCTTGTCCAACCGCATATTGTATCGGTAACTCTCAAGAGGTTGTTCTTAAGGGCTCTATACTGTTCATTAACGCCTCTATCTACGGCTTCCTGTTCAGCCACCACTCTCCTCATCTCACTATAAAAGGCATCCTTTACTGATTGGTTTCCCAGCTTCCATATTTTCCTCCTAGGTACAATTGTCCTCCTTCTCATCACTCGATCCTTAAGCACCATGTCACAAATCAACAGTCTGTGCTGCTGCACACACTCCTCACTTCCTATAACTTTAACATCCCTCAATAATCTCCTATCAACCCTCCTGACCAGAAAATAATCTATCTGACTACTAATTCCCCCGGACTCATACGTAATCAACCGGCTGATTCTTTTCCTAAAATGTGTGTTGCACACAATCATGTCCATAGCCTCCCCAAACTCGAGTATTCTTTCCCCTTCCGCATTCCTCACACCATACGCACATCCTCCATGGACTCCTTCATAACCTTGAGATGCTTCACCCACATGACCATTTAAATCTCCTCCCAGAACCACTACCTCATCATCACCCATACCACTCACTACACGTATTAAATCATCCCAAAATCTATCCTTCTCTGCGTCATCCAATCCCATCTGTGGAGCATATGCCGATATAACTGAAACCAACCTCTGCCCGACCAAAATTTTCACTACTAATATCCTATCACTTACTCTCATAACATTCATGACATATTCCACCCATTTCTCTGCAACCAACACACCCACACCCCCATATCCGTCAGTTCCCCCCTGCCAAAACAACTTATAGTAGCAATCCTTCCCAACAATCTTTCTGGCTGATCCACCCCTGTACCGGACTTCCTGCAAAATGAATGGAACATAAATTGTATAAGAGCAGAAAAATTGGAGACAAAACACCCAGACATTCTAATTGCAAGAATGAAGAACAAAGGATTAGGTTTTGTGATAATTCTTGTGTACGGGGCAACAAGGGACATGGATCGATATAAAAAATATAAAATCAGAAATGGAAAATATACTTAAAAGATTAAGTGAAGATGAAAACTGCATAGTGCTTGGTGACTTTAATGGACACCTGGGCTTCTTGAGACTGCAGAGTCTAGACAGAGAAGGACAGATGGTGTTAGACATTATGGATAAATTCAATCACACCCTATTAAACACTGACCCAAACTGTGCTGGAGAAACTGCATGGGAAAGCAGAGGACAAAAAAGTGCAATAGACTTCATACTCACCACGAAATGTACCAGAAATTTATATCCATGGAAACAGATAAACAAAAACAGCATTTCGATTTAACCGACCACAACCCAATCAGTGCAGAATTTCAAATATCGAACACAAAGAGAAACGACCATAAGGAAGATCTAGAAATAATAAAGTACTATGGCACTAAGGATACAGATCTAAAAGTATTTAGTGAAAAGGTAAACCAAAGGCTAGAAAATGAAATTGTCTTGGGAATAGAAGACTTTGAAAAAATAATGTGTAAAGAAGCTGAGAAAAAACTAGCTAAAAGCTTCAGAAAAAGAAATAATAAAAGATCTGAAGCCCCATGGATGACAAAAAAAATAAAAAAATAAAAAAAGGAATCACTGAAAGAAGAAAATGGAACAGAAAAGCTAAAAACTAGCAAAACCCAAGATATAAACAACAGTACCGGTAAATAACACAGTACAAAAAGGAAAAAGAACACGTGAAGAAAATGGTGCACGAGGCAAAAACAGAGTATGAAAATTGAAAACTAGATAACATCAAAAGAGAAAAAGATACAAAAAAATTGTGGAAACATGTGCACAAACTCTGAAAGTATAGGAACCAAACTAAAGAAAACACAACTATATGATGAAAATAAACAAAAGATAGAAAAGGAAGAATTAAAAAACAAACTTTACAGTTTCTGGAAAACAATCTACCAGCATCATGAAAACAAGATGCATGAAGAATGGGGTGAAGCAGAGGAAAGAACCTACAGAGACAGTTACCAAGAAAAATCCAACATAGAAGAGACAGCAACAGATGAAGGAAACACCATAATAATACTGAGAATATTATTAGAACATGCAAAGTATGCATACAAAATGAGCGAAGTAAGCACAGGCATGATGAAAATCCAAAATACAGTATTACCAAAGATGACATAAAAAAGCAAGTTGGTAAAATAAAAAATGGTAAAACACCAGGTCCAAACGGCTAAAGACTGAATTACAGTAATCTCTCCACTATCCGTTGTAATAGAGCCAAAGGCATGACTGGAAAGTGGTCTTGTCCGGATAGTGGTCCTGAAGCTCCAGCACCAGTCATTCCTGACCCTAACCTAACCTAACTTAAATCAGAAAACCACCTACCTACCTACCTCCCTACCAGACATGCATAGCACTTATTTAAGGCTCCATTCACATCAACAATGGACACAAAGCATGAATTAATTGAATTTCAACCAAAAAATGATGACTGAGGTGAGTAAGGCAGAGGTGTTCACCAGTTGACTAGATAGTGAACGTATGTAAGAGACATGACAGTCACTAAGAAAATCACCCTTTCTCACATCTTATGCACTAAAATATGGGGAATACAAAGCATGAAATAAATAAACTGTTACCAGAAAATGATGGTTTACAGGTGAGAATGCCAGAGATGTTCACCAGTTGACTAGATAGTGAACGTAAGAGACATGGAAATCATTGAGAAAATCACCTATTTCACAGTCCATGCACTCAAATATGGGACACAAAGTATGAAGTAAATAAAATGTAACCAGAGAATGAGGATTTAGAAGTGATTATGGAAAATATTTGGCAGTTGACAGTGTACTGTACTTCAATAACCATGGTGGCTGTTTACCCCATCTCTAAAGCTCTGACAGTGGTGAAAATGCTCTTGAAGCATGTACAGTAATCCAGTGTTGAACTGCACTTAATCCTTAGCATTGTGAATTATGATTGTTTAACAAAAACTCACGACAGTTCACTGTGAATTATAACTGTTTAACAAAAACTCACAGCAGTTCACAGTGAATTACGACTGTTTAACAAAAACTCACGGCAGTTCAGGGACAACTGTCGGAGTGGCGGGAGGGGGAGACGACTGTGAGAATGCAAGGTAAACACAGCTGTTCAGCACCACACGCCAAATTCAAACTTACGAGTCGGAAAAAAATCAGATTTTTTGGGCGGGTTTGCAACTTTTTGGCATTTTTGGGTTTCGAACATCAGCCTACGATGTCCAAACAGTGGTGTAACCGGATGGTGGTCGTCCGGAAAGTAAAGGGATTGGAGTGGAGAGGTATATGAGAGAGGGGGGTGTGAGTTGGGAGCGTGGTAGTGAAATGGCAGGGGACAGAGTGACATGGAGGCGATTTGTTTGTGGCCACCCCGTTCGGGATTGAGGCGTCTGGCAATAGATAGATAGATAGATAGAAAGAAGGGTTAAAAAACGAAAAAACCATGGAGATACTAACAGAATGCTACAATGATCAAATAAGAAAAAATAATATACCTGATAGCTGGAAAACATCAAACACAAAATTAATACCAAAAACAAAACAACCACAAGTCAAGGACTTGAGACCAATAGCCCTGTTAGACACCTACAAAATTCTATCTATCTATCTATTGCCAGACACCATAATCCCATAAGGGGTGGCCATTTAACTTTGAGTTATTTGTTTTACAGGGAGGGGCACTAACCCTCCACCAACCCACTTGCTGACACGAAGGGAGCACGTATGGTTTGGTTATATGGTTACCGCCCAGCGTTGTAAATGGTTTCCTGGCTTACAGGAAACCATTTGGCTTGGCACTCAATGTAAAGCCACCTGTAAAGGAAAGAAAAGCAATAAGAAGTGACAGGAAAGATGGGAAAAATAGGAAGAGAGGAGGGGAAAAGAATGATAAAGGCTAAGGAAGAAGTATGCAGCACTACATCAAGTGAGACGCACATACAAATAAATGATAAATTTAAAGTAGTACAAAATGGCTTCGCACCAATAAGACGAATACTAGACAATATCCTTCTCCTGAAGTATTGCATTAATGAATGCTGCAAACAGAAGCAGCCATTGTATGTTATAGCAGTCAATTTTAGCAAAGCTTTTGACAGCACAAAATGAGAAACTATGATCAAAGCCCTTAAACATTATAATATTCACCCTAACATAATAACAATGCTAAAAAATATTTATACAGATGATGAAACAAAGCTTCATTTAGAGTGTGAAGAAATTACTATATTAAAAGTATCCAGTGGTGTCAGACATGGCTGTAATGGATCTACAGTTCTTTTCTTGCTAGTGACGTACATCATCATACACCACCATGACAAAAGTTATAATGGATTCCGAAACGAGATATGTAAAATAAACACCATTTTCTATGCTGATGATGGCTTGTTACTAGCTTGCTCAGATGAAGAGGCCCTGAAAGCAATAAATGCTTTAGAAACTATGTGGGTTAAATATAAATAAGGGAAAGAGCCAACTACTCGTGTACAACAAATAGGAACAGCCAGAGAAAATCAGTGATATAAAAGTAACACTATCTATCTATCTATCTATTGCCAGACCCCTTGATCCCGAACGGGGCGGCCACAAACAAATCGCCTCCATGTCACTCTGACTCCTGCCATTTCTCTACCACGCTCCCAACTCACACCCACCTCTCTCATATACCTCTCCACTCCATCTCTCCATCTCATCCTCGGCCTCCCCCTCCCTCTCACCCCCTCCACCTCACTCACATACACTCTCCTCGTCAGTCTTTCACTCTCCATCCTCTCCACATGCCCAAACCACCTTAATGTGTTTCTCCTAACGCTTCCCATCACGTCCTCAACCACACCACAATGCTCCTTCACTTCCTCATTTGTTAGTCTGTCTCTCCATGTGACTCCACATGCTCCTCTCAAATAACTCATTTCCACTGCTCTCACTCTTGACTTCTGTCCTTCCAACAGGGTCCAAGCTTCACTTCCATATGTCAGAGTTGGTACCACAATACTGTCATGTAACAACTTTTTCACTTCCATGCTCACACATAGCATAAAATACCTTGGAGTGACCATTACCAATAAAAAGGACTGTGTATGAGAACATAAAATAAAACAACTACAAAAGGCGGAAATCTACATAAATCAGATAACATCCATAACCTCACGAAGCTGCAACAGAGCGAAAATAGGAAAAGTATTCTGGAAAAATGTGGCCCTGCCAAGTAGGCTATACTGCACACAACAGAAGCTATGTTTATCAACAAAGGCAAAATCAACAAACTTCAAATAATAGAAAACAAGGTTTATAAATGAATCTTTCGAGCACCAAATTATACCCAAGGCTGTTCAATCAGAGCTGAAATTGGCACATCAACTCCATACACAAGAGACATACGAAGTAAATTATCATATGTCAGTTACATTTTGAATGATCAAAGCAATAAACTAGTAAAAGCAGTATTTCTGGACCAATATGAAAACCAAAGCACAAGTTGGGCTAAATGAATAAAATGCTATCTACACAAAGTAAATCTAAATTTGGAAGGACTTGCAAAAGAAAAGAAATTGAAATTAAAAATGAATACCATTGACACACAAATATGGAAAGCAGAAATACTTGGCAAGACCACACTAGAATACTACTAGCAGTGGAACTATGAAATTAAAGATACACAGTATGAAAATGGCTGGGATTCATCAATACTGTTCAGAACATAAAGAAACACACTAAACTTAAACCGAAGAAAAAAAACACTAATGAAGAAATAGTATATCCGATATGCCAACAGGAAATTAAAACATTAAAACACCTCCTTCTAGATTAAAAGGGATTAAAGAATCCCCCGAGCTATACCTTACAATGAGATCATATTGCCCCGCTAGGTAACAGGAGGGCACTACCCCTCCCAGCACGGCAGTCCAAGGCGCGGCTCGAACTCGCGACCCCCCAGTCCCGAGCTCGATGCTCTACCTCTGAGCCACTGTGCCCCCCTTCCACTAGATTGTGAAGGGTTAAGTATAGTGAGAACCAAAAATAACCTATTGCAACAGCCTTCTCCAGAAAACAGGATATAATCAAAACCCTACTTCTGTTTGCAGAAAATAAAGAAAAACAAGTGGAGAAAACCGAAAGACAATATACAAACTGTGGACACTAAGAGAAAAGAAAATAAGTGACCAGTGCACGGTGTAACAAAAAAGACCGAAAAGGATAAAGAGCGGGTGCTGATACAAAAGCTATGCCCCACCTACTACTACTACTACTACTACCCTTCTCACCAATGCAGCACATAGTCCAGCATACCATTTGCCTCTGCAAATCTGCTACAACAGCTTCTACATGTTAACCACATTTTTATTCAGGAATATTATTCTCAGTACCATGCACTAAAGCTGATTACAGAAAACTGTGTTGTTCCATTTCACTGAATTTCTTAAAGTCTATAAAACCACATTTTAACCACCAAATAACAGGTTAGACTACTGTGAGGTACTTTACACTGTATGACAATAAATCTTAAAAATATTGGCTCTTTATTTCCATAAAATCTTTTAATAAATATTGGCAGTTATAACTTAATGCTTGTTACAGCATCCATTACAGACACATTCGCAATCATCCATGGTCTTCACATTCACATCAGGACTTGCGTGATCACGACGTAATTCTGAACTTGGTCTACGCATTGCATATATTACACCACAAACATCTCATAATTATCACTAGATACTCCAGGATGCAGCACAAAGCCTTGTTTACTATCTACCTCGTGTAGAGTTCGGATAAACAGAACGAGGACCTCCTCTCACTTCCATATTTATCTTCACACTTGCCTTGCGGCCATTTCTTATTACAATCAGTCTACCACACACACATCTCCAGATGTCCTGGTTACCGAATTTCAGCTGAAAAAAACAGAAAGGGTAAAAACGAACCAATAAATCCACGTTAATTCTCACCATCCACCTAAAAAGTACTTTCCTCGGCCCTGATGACGTCTGCTAGCAGGTGAAGTAGCGCGGTGACTCTTACTAGCCAATCAGAAGGCTCAACAGAAGTCTGGTAGCCAATCACCTTCCTTGTAATAAACTCTTTGCGTACAGTCCTATTTACAGTGGTGCCACTTTTGCCTGTTATGCGCAAAATATAGACGCGAGATAACGGACCCCAGTGAAGAGACTTGTCAAGGCTGCGCGTGTGCATGTGCTAGAGAATCCAAAACATGAGTGAGTCTGAAGATTTTTTTTTTCGGGAAATTTTTGATATTATGATAGATCAATGCCTTCTAACAACCACGAGTTGCTATATCAAGAGAAAATTGTTCGGTCATTTACTTGTAAAAAAAAAAAAAAAAAGGCTGGGAAGAAGGGACGTTGTTAGAGAATATTATTTCTGGATGCTATCTGTGAGTGATGATTGGTTAATTGAAATGTTCATTGTTTTAAAGCTATACAGAGTACTTATGCTGCCGTGAGAAAACAAAACATAGGAGAAAGTGAAAGTAATGTGAGGAATCAGAACACAGGAGAAAGATCTAAAAAGCGTGCCGACGAGAGAGACAAAACAAGAGAAAGATCTGCTATAACGAAACACTGGAAAACAACTTCACTCCATATGTACCTGAAATACCCACCCCAAAGGGAGACAACAGGAAGACGCACGGGGATGAGGAAATACCCGCCCCAAGGAGGGACATCAGGGAGGCACATACAGAGCCCGGACCAGACGGGCTTACGTTCCTCGCCACCATGCGCCCCTCTTCCCCTCAACAGACCCCGCGGGAGATACACAGCTCCGCTGCCCTACACTCGGGCCAGACCAGCACTCGCCAGGATCGGGGTGGGACTTGTTACTGAAGTCCCAGGTAGAACCGAGGCGATGGTCACTGGACGAGCCGGGGAAAGAACGGCCACTGTACGTGAAATACCCACTCCAAGAGGAGACCACGGGGAGGCGCACGGGAATGAGGAAATACCCACCCTACAGAGGGGCCACAGGGAGGCGCATACAGAGCCCGGGCCAGACAGGCTTACATCCCTCACCACTATGCACCCCTCTTCCCCTCAACAGTTGGGGAGGGAACAGCCACTGTACGCGCTGGGGAGGGAACAGCCACTGTACGCGCTGGGGAGGGAACAGCCACTGTATGCGCTGGGGAGGGAACAGCCTCTGTACGCGCTGGGGAGGGGGCGAAGGCCACCGTACGCACCAGATAAGACTCTCATACCCGCTGGCACAAGCAGAACGCAGGCGACGGCCACTGTACAAGCTGGGAAGGGAATGGCCACTGTCCGTCCCTCCTCTGCAGCCTACACTGGGAACAGGACCTCGGTGACAACCGCTGTATGCGCCGAGGAGGGAAAGGCCACTGTTCATCCCACACCTGTTGTCCCATGGCAGGACAGAGTCCCAGCAACAGCCATTGTATGCACCGGGGAAGACTCACCCACTGGCACAAGCAGAACCCAGGCGACAGCAGCTGTACACGCCTGGGAGGCAACGGCCACTGCACATCCCTCATCTGTAGCCTCCACTGGGAACAGGACCTTGGTGACATCCACTGTACGCTCCAAGGAGGGAACAGGCAATGTACGTCCCGCACCTGTGGTCCTAGGGTAAAACAGAGCCTCGGCAATGGCCACAGTAGGCACCAGGAAAGACTGTCACACCTGCCGGCACAAGCAGAACCCAGGCAACGGCCACCGTGCGTGCACACCGGGGAGGGAACGGCCACTGTATGTCCCTCATCTGCGGCCACTGTCGGGAGCAGGACTGCAGGGACTGTACGTCCTTCACCTGCTGTCCCTTGCTCGCCTCACTCTTCCAGAGGCCGAGTGGGACATCCCTCTCTCCTCCCCTACAAAGCCGGAGAGCCAGTGAAGACGCAGTTGGAGAAGATTTGGAGCAGACCCATTGCGAGTATGGGGATCCACTCCCTGCAGGCAACGTCCCCACGTCGCCTCTCGCTGTCGGACTCCCGAAGGAGGAGACGCCGCAGGCAGCCCAATGGCCTCTCGACCCAAGTGAAGCCGCAGCCCCCAGTCACCCAGGGGCATCCCCAGGACGAGACCTCCCCAACCCCATCGCCAAGCAGTCCTCCTCCAGGAGCAGGCGCAGGGAAGCACGCCTGTTTTCCCTGTTCGGCCCCAGCCCGGAGGGCTGACCCACCCACCAAGGCCCCACCAGGGAAAGGCCTCCCTCTACACCACCCAGCAGCCCACCTCCGACGACCTGGCCCCTGATGGCGGTCCCGTGCCTCCTGTGGGAGAGCACGCCTGATGGGACCCCTCCCACACCTGGACGACACTTGCAGCTGCCCAGTTACCAGTAGCCCAACCCGGATCCTCTGTGTGTGTGTGTTTGATCTGTATAGTGTACTGTGTCTGGCATTGTATATCTTTATGGTAATATACGTGTAAGGTTGGTTGACCTGAGTTTTGATGCCCTGTTCCTCTAGTTGCATGCTCTAGACCCGGTCTTGAAAGGAATCCCAAACCTGTCGCTCATGAACAGAGAGCAATGAGCTGAATTCTGAACAGCTAGCATAACATTCTTATATATTTTTTAATGTGTAAATAGACTGCATGAATAACACACAAGAATATACAGTGAAACAGAATTAGAAATAAACCAGTACGGAAAAGGCATTAGTAAGTTTCCTAACCCCATCAGAATACCACCCTAGATCACTGACAGACCAGGTTAGTTTAGCAGGACTTATCGGAAGCTATGGCAGGAGCTAGTTCTATGGCTGGAGTGAGGAATGGCTGGAAGAAGTTCAGGGAACTGTTGCCTCTCCTGACATTGAGAGGGCTCTCCCTCCATGCTACGACATCTTTGTATGTGGCATGTGTTAGGAGTATAATGCTGTATGGTAGCAAGACCTGGGCAGTAAAGGAAAAGGATATTCGTGGGCTCAAACGTACAGAAATGGCAATGATTAGGTGGATGTCCAGTGTATTCTTGAGTGCAAGGCCTGGGGGGGCTAGGTTTATGATGGAAGAGTCGAAGGGTAGGATGGGACTGGAGTGTATTGATATCATGATGAGGAGGAGAGGGAGATTGGGATGGTTTGGGCATGTGGAGAGGAGGGATGATGATTGTGTGCAGAAAGTGAGAAGTGTTAATGATGGGGGTAGGGTAGTGAGAGGCAGACCATAAAAGACCTGGGATGAGATCATGGAGTGTGACCTCATGGTTAAAGGACTAAATAGGGAAGTTGCCAGAGATCAAGCAGCATGGAGAGCCGCCATTAGGAGACCAAGGATGACTCATGCAAGCATGTTGGAGCCTTCAAAAACAAAAATGAAGACGATATATAGAGCAGGTGGGGGCACTCACCATCCACTCACTTGATGTAGTGCAGCTCTCGGGTGACTGTGCTTTCCTCTTGTCTTTCTTTCCTTGTCCTTCTGTCTATGGGTGACTTCATTGTGACAAGCCAAATGGTTTCCTGTACCACCAGGAAACCATTTACTACACTGGGTGGTAACCATATGGATTACAGCACATGGTGGTATAGCAGGTAATTAAAGCCTTCCAATCAGATTGCGATTGAGCAGGCTTATATCCAAGGGGTGGTTAGGGTTTATTTTTTACAAAATGCCACTCAGGGATGAGTGAGGCAGGTCACTCTCATCTTAAATGTCAGGGCCAACTTGCCTAGCCCAGGGCTCCTACACTTCTCATGGAGGAACACAGGATTAGGTGATCGTTTCGTTTCATTTTTGAAGGCTCCAACATGCTTGCATGCGTCGGCCTTGGTCACCTAATGGCGGCTCTCCATGCTGCTCGATCCCTGGTAGCCTCCCTGTTCAGTCCCTTAACCCTTAAGTCACACTTAATGACCTCGTCCCATGTCTTTCTCAGTCTACCCCTCCCCCAGTATTAACACCTCTCACCCTCTGTACCCAATTATCATCCCCCATCCTCTCCACATGTCCAAACCACCTCAGCCAACATCTCCTCATCACACCAATACACTCATTAACCCCTTTACTCCGATGCCATATTTTTTTTTGTCATAGTCTTGTTACCAGACAGTTTTATTCAGCTTTACTGACATCTCAGAATGGAGGGGTTATAGCTTTAATTAACCCTTTGTTCTAAACATCCTAATATGAGTAAAATTGCCAGGGGATAACTATTAAAAGGTTAATGATTTCATGGTAGCTGTTCTAATAATAATAATATTGAGAATCCCTTAGTTGGTAGGCCTCTTTCAGGTGGTATGGAGCTCAGAGCATTCCATGGTAAATGGTCTAATAATTCTCTTGTTAATGAATCACACCAATATCACTGCCAAAGGTAACTGTGGAAGCAGAAACAGAGTGAAGGTTTTATTGGTTAGTGTCTTAGAGAAAGCAGTGAATGTGTAAGTGAAAGTTGATGAGTGAAGGTTTTGTTGGTCAGCATCTTTACTGAAAGCAGTGACTGTAGGAATGTGAAGATATTATTGGAGCCAAGATTTTGAGGGGTTGAATGAGGAGTGAATGGAAGCCTGACCCATTGAATTAGGCAAACTTTGGCTGTCTGGATGCTGCTGCTACTCACCCTGCCCTAGGGTGGGAAAGGAGGTCCAGTTGATGAGCATATACAGTATATTAAGGCACTACAAAAACTAGCGAGAAGGTGAGGAAAATTTACTTTTGAACATTACAGTTTTGACACTTTTGTAAAAGTAATACAAACCGTGAAAAGAATGACAACTCCGAATATATTAAATCAAATTACCTCACCTGTCATTGCTATTATTTCTCACTCCATTCCAGTTCTTACCAGTCGATGTTTTCAACCTTTGATGACTATTCAATCTGGTTAAAGACAGAACTCATCTTTCACTATATCAGTGACATAAAATTGTACTCAGCCTTGAGAAACCAATGCCAAATTACATTTTAGTATTGTACTGAGCACAATCTTCCTTGACTGGGAATAGTAAGATGTGAAAAGTCTTCAAGAAACTGTTCCCAACACAATGCACTACTACTGCCTGTTCATTGTATAGATTTTGTGATCTTGATGGAAAATTATGAATGTATGTCCCAGGCGGTGCTTCATAATTTAATGAGCATTTATTTTGCACAGTTAATTACTCAGTGTGACCTTAGTCTTCAAGGCATCCCTGAAATCCACTTTGGAATTTAAACAAATTAAATAAATCCTCTACTTTCTCACAATTCATGATGCTCATGAATATTTTATTACCAGTACCGGAAGAAATTATCTTTTGCAACGATATTCCAAACCCCATAAATGCCTTTTTTATTGGCTGCATCACGTACCAATATTTAAAATTTGGGACACGTTAGATTCAAGAATTTGTGACAAAGTATATTCCATCACTAATTCTAAGGCCAATGCAATCTTTCAAAATGTCATGATCTTAAGGCAAATTGAAAACACTGCCAACTTTAGAGATGGAAAACACCTTCACAAAACATGACCAAAAACTGTCATGATATTTAATGCTGGTACAAGTTTACTTGTAATCCTAATTTGAGGACAGAATTCAAGGAAGTGTATCAGGCATGCGGTAACCCTTAATCTGGACAGATTTCACGAATGGTAATGACAACTTGGACTAGGTGCTACCATACCTGGATTAATTACACAATCATGTTATCATCAGTGGACATAGGATTACAGGATGTCCACTGACTTCCTGTGCTTTAAAACTTGATAGTAAGTTGCATTTGAATACTGAAATTTACAAGGAAAGGAAGCAAACTCCATCTGACTCAAGACAGTAGAGTAGAAGGAAAGAGAATCCAAAAAAATCAGCACATTCATGGCGACAGCTGTCAGATGAAGTTCGGGTGGGTCCTAAAATACACTCAAGGGTTTCTGGTAGGCGCATGTACATACTGTATATGCAGCCAGCATGAGTTACGACAAAAATTTAAGGATTTGCAAGTTTAATGCCTTGTCAAGTCTACACCAACATTAAGGCTACAGACTATAACAAGAGATTTCATTGGAAATCCACAAATTTTCTGTATACAATAATCCATCTTCTGGCACTCAGAGTGGCCATCAAACCCATCACCATTTGACTTGACAAGTCTTAAAAAGTACCCAACTCTTGGTGCCTACGAGTCCATAATCTCCGGGCACTGCACTGATGGTGGCATAGACACAGTCCCTGCTAGGCAAATTGCAGCTCAGTGCAAGAGTCAGATTTTCATTGGGAAACTGTACACAGAGGAATACAAGCTACCAGTAATATTAAGAGGCAATAATGGGTGGACCCACCCTTATTCTGAGATGGAGGTACCTCTTAATTATACTGGTAACTCCCAGTCCGTCTTGTATAAAAATAGATTTACAAAACTACAAATGTGCATTGTCACACCAGTCAAGAGTTATCCTAACCAGGAGTTAGGCTTAAATTTTTAAACCTCTTGAGAGAACATTAAAGGAAGTTGATTAAAAAAGTTTTGAACCACAGTAAACTTCCAAGTTAACAATGCACGTATTTTTCTAACTGTACATAAATATTTAGAAGCCAAGACCACTGGGCACCTTCCACAAGGAAGGCAAGTCACTTGCTCATTTGCAGGTCTTGCTTCACACACGAGGGTCCATTTCGTCATTAGAAATACATCACAGACAAACATTTGTATATCTGACTTTGGATTTCTTGTAGTCATGATTATTACTCATCTTGCAAACACTGCAGAAGAACAAGAACCAACACTGGCCACATACAGCCTCCACACTGACCATGAGACTTTCACTTCCTAGGAAACAGTTTTCATGTTCCAGGCCATGGCTGCTTGCGATCAACTTTCAACAAATACTATCCATCGAGTATTTTCAAACATTTCCAGCATATTAACATGATTTGTACAAAGCACTTCACACAGCCCTCCATGCTTCTTGTGCTGTCCATTGCAGCTGCCCTTTCTGCCAACCATCCCAGTACTTAGAACACAGTCATGTTACTGTCTAGGCATCACCTCCAGATGGCCAGAGGTTTTAAATAAACTTTCAAACAGAAAACATTACCATACTGAGCACTTGAACTTTACATATATATAATACCACCTGAGGAAGTAATGTCTCGTAGCTCAGCCAGACCAGGAGGAGTTAGCTGCTTTCCATTATAATTCACTTCCATAAAGTCCATTCTTCCTATTTCCAAGTTTCTCATTTTTGCCTTTGCTACTCCAACAAGTCCTGGGGGTGATGCCTATGAAGCAAGTGTGGTGTTCTGCCTTCCCTGATGACTCCTGGCACTAGTGGCCTTGGGATAATAAGCAATGGGAATATGATAAACCATCTCCTCCTCCCCCTCCTACCCTCCATCACGGCACTTATGTAGTTACTTGCTGATATTTCCCTCATCATCATCCTCGTAGTGATGCTCTGCCACATACAAGGCTGGATCTATCACCTGTCAAAATGTGGAGTTTCATGATTAGTATCATCATCCCACTCTTGCTTACCAACTATATGATTGGGTGAGGTTGAAGCCAAAAACAAAATGAAAATATAGATAGATTCGTTTTTGTTTTTGAAGGCTCCAACATGCTTGCATGTGTCGGCCTTGGTCACCTAATGGCGGCTCTCCACGCTGCTCGATCTCTGGCAGCCTCCCTATTCAGTCCCTTAACCCTTAAGTCACATTTAATGACCTCGTCATTATTATCTAAAAGCATGCTCAGTGAAATGGGTCACACATTCATTCCACATCTTTCAAGCCTACACAATCGAAATGAATGGATCTTGAATTTGGCTCTCTGCTCACCATCCATTCACTCGATGTAGTACTGCTTTGGGTGTCATCACTTTCCTCTCTTCCATCCTTCATCTGCCTTTATTCCCTTCAATCCTTCCTCTTTCTTCTGCCTATGGGTGACTCTGCACTGAGTGACAAGCCAAATGTTTCCTGTACACCTGGTGGTTTAGTTGGTAATTAAGGTGCTCCAGTCAGAGCCTATATAGGCTTATAACCAAGGGGTGGTTGGAGTTTATTGCTCACATAATGCCACTCAGGGATGAGTGGGGCTGGTCACTCTCATCTTAAATGTTAGGACCAAGTTGCCTAGCCCCAGGTTCCTACGCTCCTTATGGGACGACATAGGATTATATGATGGATGGATGGATGTATTGTTTTTGTTTTTTCTTGGAAGAAACAGTATTCAGGCTCCTGGCCTTTGGTTCCTTCTTCCATGCATTAAAAAAAAAAAAAAAAAAAAAAAGTAACAAGCAAACCATCCGAAATTATTTTACCACCATACTGCAACATTACACATCCACCTTTTGCCACTAATTACTATATAAAGTATCAAATCTGAAATACTTTTATCCAAAGGCATTTTGTAAAACTGAATATTTTGGAAGTAAAATCTATCTATCTATCTATTGCCAGACGCCTCAATCCCACACGGGGTGGTCACAAACAAATCGCCTCCATGTCACTCTGTCCCCCGCCATTTCACTACCACGCTCCCAACTCACACCCCTCTCTCATATACCTCTCCACTCCATCCCTCCATCTCATCCTCAGCCTCCCCCTCCTTCTCGTCCCCTCCACCTCACTCACATACACTCTCCTCGTCAGTCTCTCACTCTCCATCCTCTCCACATGCCCAAACCAACTTAACGTGTTTCTCCTAACGCATCCCATCACGTCCACACCCACACCACAACGCTCCTTCACTTCCTCATTTGTTAGTCTGTCTCTCCATGTGACTCCACATGCTCCTCTCAAATAACTCATTTCCACTGCTCTCACTCTTGACTTCTGTCCTTCCAACAGGGTCCAAGCTTCACTTCCATATGTTAAAGTTGGTATCACAATACTGTCATGTAACAACTTTTTCACTTCCATGCTCACCTCCCTGTTTCTTATCACTGCTTTCAACGAACCAGCAACCTTCCTTCCCTGCTGCACCCTTTCAAGCACTTCACCCTCCAAACTTCCATCCTTACTAATCACACTGCCCAAGTACTTAAATTCACTCACATTCTCCATATCCTTCCCATCCAATCTCACTGTACATTAACTGGCTTCACTTCTCTCGAAGTAAAATCACAATGAAAATTATGAGACTGTAAATTCAATGAAGTATCTTGTATTTGTAGTAATACAGAATTTGTTGTTCTACTTATCCAAAAATAAACTTTCTTTCAAGTATGTACTGACGGCATGAGGACATGGTATAACCACCCTCCTAATGCATTTAAAAAAAAAAAAAAAAGGAGGGGGGCAGGGGGATCAAGAGTTTGGAACTGGAAGGTTGTGTTGTAATATGAACAGTAACACTTAATTTAAAACAAGTTTTCTTTATCCTTACAGTAATATAAATACCTGGTATTATAGGCTGAGCATGTGTAGTACCATACGTCTTTCTCCCAATTAGAGTAGCTAACCCCTTCAATCCAATTATGCATTACTTTTTTCATACCACTATTTTTTACCTATTCAGCTTAACACAGTGTCACTGTACTGATAAGGTTAATGATGCCTGTATCTAACCTCTTAAGTTCAATATGTATTTCTCTTAGTGTATATAATCATTTAGAAATAACAAGGTTGTATGATGTCCCCATGGTTGTTCATATGCAGTATACTGTATATGGATGGGGTGATGACAGAAGTAAAAACATCAGTAAGGTAGAGAGGGATGGCACTGGTAATGAACGGTGATGGATGGAATATCTGAAATTTATTATATGATGATGATGATGATGATGCAGTGCTACTTGCAAATACTGGGCAAGAACTTGGTAGACAAGTGCAGAGCTTTGCTGATGTCTGAGCATCGTGCCTCGAGAGTAAATGTAGAAAAAAAAAGTATAGTGATGGTAACCGAGAAAGAAGGTGACTCCCAGTGTGATGTTACAGAAAATGGAGAGAGACTGGAATTGGTGAGTTCAAAAACCTGGGTACAGTGATAGAAATGAAAGGAAAATGTGCAAAAAAAAGTGGAAAGTAGAGTGACACATGGAAGGAAAGTAGCTGGTGCTATGAAAGCCTTGATAAGAAACAGAGGCTTGAGTGTTGCAACTGTGCTAGGCTTACAAGAAGGAGTGTTAGAGCCAACTTTAACATATGGATGCGAGACAATGGTGTGGCATGAAAATGAAAAATCAGGAGTGAAAGCAGTGGAGATGGGACTGCTGAGGAATATATGTGGAGTACAGAGAGTGATTAATGAAAGATGCAGAGTAAGGAAGTCTGTGGACACCAGAATCGAAGAGAGTGTACCGAGATGGTATGGTCATGTGAAGAGAATGGACAGCAAGAGAGTGGTAAAAAGGTATATTTAAGCAAATTTGAAAGAGGGAGGAGGCGAGGTAGGCCAAGGAGACGGTGGAGGGATATGGTGGATGAGTGTGTGAGGAAGAGAGTATGGCAGTCAGCAAAGCTAGGGAACTGACAAGAGACTGAGCTGGCTGGATGAATGTTGTAAAGTGCATGATCAGTAATTTGGTACCCTTTTAACGTAACTGGATCTGGACTGACTCTACCGGATGCGTTTACACGAGCTACAAAATGTGGTGAAAGTTTTTGGCTTATCTGATAGAGCCAGCATTCCAGGGGCTTGAATGATGAGTGAATGGAAGTGTGGCCCATTGGACTGGGCAAACTTAGGCTGTCTGGACGTTGCTACTCCTTACCCTGCCCTACAGTGGGAAAGAAGGTTCTGGATGATGATGATGATGATAAGTAACATCATCATCATCATCTAATCTTGTGTTGCCCCCATGAGAAATGTAGGAGCCCGGGGCTAGTCAAGATGTTTCTGACATTTAAGATGAGAGTGAACAGCCTCACTCATCCTTATGTACCTTTACATGAGCAATAAACTCCAACCATCTCTTAGATATAAACCTGCACTGGCTCAATCCGACTGGAGGGCCTTAATTTAACCACTAAATCACCAGGCGCCATAATATGGTTATATGGTTACCACCCAGCATTGTAAATGGTTTCCTGGTGTACAGGAAACCATCTGGCTTCTCACTCAGCCAAGCCACTCAAAGACAGAAGGAAGAGGAAAGAATGAAGGAAAGAAAGACAGAAAAGGAAGGGAGAGAGGAAAGGGCAATCACCCAAGATTAGCACTACAATGAGTGAGTGGATGGTGAACACCCCTACTTAAAAAACGAAATAACAGAACACAAAAAAATGGCCACTGTAATGAAAGCATTAATGCTGAAGCGTATTATCATTTTTTTTTTCTTTCTAGTATCTGGGTACATTTTGGCAATTAAGTTTACAAATTATGACTGCCTATTCAAGTTCCACTGCTACTTGCAAAGCTTAACAGGGATAATTTGGACCACATCCCTGAGGACTTTACTGTAGCTACTTTAATCATTTTACTCACCTTGGGAATAGGCTTTATCTCTGTTCCCAGTTCCTGCTCAATACGGTGGAGGGCAAAGCGGTCATCATAGGTGATAAGATTAATGGCAATTCCCAGGTGACCAAAGCGGCCAGATCGCCCAATTCTGTGTAAGTATGTCTCTGCCATCTTGGGGAAGTCGAAGTTTATGACAACATTAACAGCTTGGATATCTATACCTCTTGTGAACAAATCTGTAAGTAAAGCACTAAAATTAATAAATCTCCATATTAAATACAATTTACACTGATCAACAATTCAAAGGTCATGAAAGGATCTCAAGCATGAAAAAGACACGTAAATCTCCAAAGTAAGTGGAGAGCATGGTGGTACGGAGGAGAGATGTGGGTGATACGATGAATGCATTATACTGCCAAGATTAACCCCTCCCCCCAGGTTCACATTTATTATGTGTATGTAACCATATAACTAAATTTTGGCACCTGGTGGTTTATTGGGTAATTGCAGCACTCCAGTCAGATTGAGCCAGTGAAGGTTTATATCCAAGGGCTGGTTGGGGTTTATTGCTCACAAAATGCCACTCAGGGATGAGTGAGGCTGGTCACTCTCATCTTAAATTTCAGGACCAACTTACCTAGCCCTGGGTTAGGACTGAATGATGGATGGCTTCTGGAGTACCAGCAAAGAAAGTGGGAGTGCTGAGGCATGTGTGGACTGTACCGAGTGGATTGGACAATAATGTGATTAACTGGAGTCGTGGAGTAAGCATAAAGTTGATAACAGTGTAGAAGAATTTGTGCTTGGATGGTGCACTTCCATGGGGGGGAGAATGAATGAATGAATGAATGTAAGTTGGGGGTGGTGGGGGTTGTGACCCTAGAAATCATCTGGACTTGATGTTATGCCGAAGGGTTGTTAAGAAAGACACAATATTTTCAAAAGCATCCCTCAGCTCCATCCACATCTCAAAAGGCTGGGGAATGGCTGGGAGGAGGAAGGATGTGAGAAGAGAGGAAGAAATCAGTAGGATGAAGTTGTGGAAGCAATGAAGAAAGTTAAAATGGGGAAAGCCCCAGGAATTGACGAAGTGTGTGGTGAAATGCCGAAGCATGGGGGAGAGATAGTAATAGAATGAATGTGGAAGATGTGCACATTGGCTTGGGAGGAAGGTAGTCCCGGAGGATTGGAAGTCAGGTATAATTATTCCCCTGTACAAAGGAAAAGGGGAAAAAGAAGTGTGTGGTAATCATAGGGGCATTTGTCTTCTTAGTGTAATAAGAAAAGTATATGGTAGGATACTTATTGACAGAGGAAAATAACAGAGGAATTAGTTGGAGAAGAAAAGGGAGGTTTTAAGAAGGGAAGAGGTTGTGTAAATCAGATATTCATTCTTAGATCTTTAGTGGAAAAGTTTCTCGAGAAGGTAAAGAAGTTGTATGCGGCCTCCATGGATTTGGAGAAAGCATATGACAGGGTGGAGAGACAAGGATTGTGGAAACTATTAAGAATACAGTATATGGAGTAGATGGGAAGTTGTTGAAGGCCATGAAGAGTATGTATTAGGGTGCTAAGGCTGCAGTGCATGTGGACAGTAAAGTGAGTGAATTTTTCTACTTGAAGGTTGGACTGAAACAAGAATATGTCTCCATGGTTATTCAATCTGTACATGGATGAGGTTATAAGAGATACAAGGTAGGGCAGTGGATGTTGGAGCAGCCCTAGTGGGAGAGAGCAGTGTTTGGAAACTCCCTGTACTGTTGTTTCCAGACGAAACTGTGTTGTTAAATGAAGAAGCGGAGCTGCAATGCTTGGTCGATGAGTTTGGGAGAGTGTGTAAGAAACGGAATCAAAAGGTGAATGTTGGGAAGAGTAAAGTTATGGTCTTCTAGAGAAGTGAAATCAGTGAATTGAATGTACAGTGAGGCTGGATGACATGGAAATGGAAAATGTGCTTGTGTATTGTGATGAGTAAGGATGGAAGTTTAGAGGGAGAAGAGCTTGAAAGGGTGCAACAGGGAAGAAAGGTTGCTGGTTCCTTGAAAGCAGTGATAAGAAACAGGGAAGTGAGTATGGAAGTGAAAAAGTTACTACATGACAGTATTGTGATACCAACTCTAACTTATGGAAGTGAAGCTTGGACCTTGTTGGAGGGACAGAAGTCAAGAGTGAGAGCAGTGGAAATGAGTTATTTGAAAGGAGCATGTGGAGGCACATCGAGAGAGAGAGTGACAAATGAGAAAGTGAAGGAGCATTGTGGTGTGGAGGTGACAGGAAGCATTAGGAGAAACACACTGACGTGGTTTGGACACGTGCAGAGGATGGAGAGAGAGACTGACGAGGAGAGTGTATGTGAGTGAGGTGGAGGGGGGGAGAGGGAGGGGGAGGCTGAGGATGAGATGGAGGGATGGAGTGGAGAGTTATATGAGAGGGGTGTGTGTGAGCACAATGAAATAGCGAGAGACAGGGCGACATGGAGGCAATTTGTTTGTGGCCACCCCTTATGGGATTAAGGTGTCTGGCTATAGACAGACAGATAGACTGACTAAAGTAATGGCTGCACTGTATTCTGACCAGGAACTCATGTCTCTTCCTTGGGCTTTTTTTTTTGTTTTTTTGAGCATCCAGTGATGGTTCAGGAAATATGCAGTTTTCCTGTTAGTTCTGGAAAGCTCCAATGGCTGTGTTTGTTCATATATTTGTGAAGTGTAACAGTGGGTGGAGCAGAGCTGCTGCTGAGGCTCTATTTTAACTACTTCATATCTTTTATTTATTTTTTGTTACTATCATCTAGGGAGAAGGGGAGGTGGTTACTGGTGTAACAGAGTTACAGGGGCAAGATGAATCCTGTGCTGAGGTGGCTGTTCCTTCTCACATTCATTTGGTCACTGACTGCAAGTACTGTATGTGTCTTTTTTAGATGCATGTGTCTTTAACATTGTGGTAGGTGGGAGCACCCATCATCCAATCATTTAGTGTAGCAGTACTCTATTTCAAGGTAGCTCCACAATGAGTGGTAACCAAATGATTTCCAGTAAACCAGGAAATAATTTACAATGCTGGGTGGTAACTTTATAACCAACCAACATGTATTCCCTATGTGAAAACAAGAGGGTTGGCTGAGGGTTAGTGCCCCTCCCAGGAAACAACTAACTAAAAATACACACAAGAAGCCTCGGACCAGGACTAACCAACAGGTGACAACTAAGGTCCGAACAAAGGACATAGTACGGAGTGTGACATGGAATGTAAGGGGTGTGAATGATGAGGTGAAGGAGAGAGAGTCCAGGTGGTTGTGGGTGCAAAAGTGGACATACGTGGAATAACTGAGACTAAATGGAAACGTGAAAGTGTGAGACAGTGGAAGTATAGATGGGGTATATGCACAGGAGTAAGTGAGAATGAGAGGGCATAGGAAGGAGTATGTACTGTTGTGCAAGAGATGGAAGGAGAATATAAGAGTATTTATCAGTTGGCTCAAGGATAATGTGGGTGAGATTGAAAGTAGGACTACAAATGTGGGCAATTGTGTGTTTGTGTACATGCCAACACAATATCATGCAAGTAGAGTGAAAGAAGAGTTCTAGGCAAATGTGGGAGTGTGCATGGGAAAGTTTGAAAGGAATGAGAGAGAGTTTTTGATTAGAGATATGAAAGGAAAAGAAGAGAAATGTGAAGGTGGATGAAGCAGCTGGTGAGAGGGGAGTGCCTGCAGAAGTGGATGAGAATGGTAGGGCTCTGGTGGACATTTGTGTGGGGAGGGAGTTGGTGATAGCCAACAGCCCAATACCCTCTTAGACACAAGATGATCCACAGGTATATGTGGCAAATGATGAGAAGGGTGGGTGGTGAACTGAACAAATGGAAAGCAATGATTGATTGTAAGTGGATTACAGAATGAGAAGGTGTGTATTGGATGTACGAGCATACAGAGGTTGTGGGAGTGGACTTTCTGACCACCATGTGGTGGTGGTGAAAGTCAAGGTTCAAATGCAATGGAAGAATAGGAGGAGGGGAAGACAGGAAGTAGTAGTCCAAAGGAGGGTAGAGAGGTTGCAAGAGGATGAAAAAAATGGGGAGGGGGGCAGAATATAAGAGAAGTGGAGGACCAATTGGGTTTAATATGATTTGGAGCTGATGGGGGAGGTGGAAGGTGAGCAAGATATTTACACAAGAAATCTGTGCAGCACGTGAGGTGAAGAGAGGATGAAAGGGGGTGCAAGACACAGCATGATGGAATGAAAAGGTAAGAAAGCTATGGCACAAAAGAAGAAAGCATACAGTGAGTGGACGGGAGGCAAGGGTGAGGAGTAAGTTGGGAGATGGAAGAGAGAGAGATATATTGAGTAGAGGAGAGGGATGAAAAGATTAGTAAGAGAGAATAGGATGAGGGTGGATGAGGAATTTGGAAGGAAACTGAGTGTAAAGTGGAGGAAATGTAAGAAAATGTTCCAGAAAGAGGTAAAAAGATTAAGTCCGCCCATCCATTATCCAATCCAATGCTGTTCCATAAGTGTAGGAGCCCAGGGCTAGGCAAGCTGGGGCTGACATTTAAGATGAGAGTGACCAGACCAGCCTCACTCATCCCTGAGTGGCATTACATGAGCAATAAACCCCAACCACCTCTTGGATATAAACCTACACAGGTTCAATCTGATTGGAGTACCTCAATTTTCTACTAAACCACCACGTGCCATAATTTGGTTATATGGTTACCACTCAGCGTAGTAAATGGTTTCCTGGTGTACAGGAAACTATTTGGCCTGTCACTCAGTGTACAGTCACCCACAGGCAGAAGGAAGTGGAAAGAGTGATGGAAAGAAAGACTGAAGAGGGAGTGTAAGGTCACCCATAGGCAGAAGGAAGAGGAAACAATGAGGGAAAGACTGGCAGAAGAGGAAGGAAGAAAGAGAGGAAAGGGCTGACAACCAAAACAGCACTACATCGGGTGAGTGGGTGAAAGATAAAAATGATCGAAAAGGGAGAAAAACTGAGGAGATGGAAAGAACACTTTCAGGAACTGTTAAAAGTGATGTTAGGATAGGTGGCTGCAGAATGGCTGGGAGAAGGAAGGAGGTGAAAAGAGAGGAAGAAATCAGTAAGATGGAAGTAGAGGAAGCAATGAAAAATGTCAAAACAGGGAAAACCCCAGGAACTGATGAAGTGTGTGGTGAAATGCTGAAGCAAGGGGGAGAGAGAGCAGTAGAATGGATATGGAAGATGTGCAAATTGGCCTGGGAGGAAGGAAGGGTCCTAAAAGATTGGAAGTCAGGAATAATTATTCCCCTGTGCAAATGAAAAGGGGAAAGAAGCATGTGGTAATCATAGGGGCATTGTCTTCTTAGTGTAACAGGAAAAGTTTATGGTAGCATATTTAATGGCAGAGTAATGGAAATAACAGAGGAAATAGTTGGTGAAGAACAGGGAGGCTTTAGGATGGGAAGAGGTTGTGCAGAGCAGATATTCAGCTTTAGGTATTTAGTGCAAAAGTTTCTAGAGAGGAGAAGCAAGTTGTATGCAGCCTTTATGGATGTGGAGAAAGCACATGACAGGATGGAGAGACAAGGAATGTGAAAAATATTAAGAATAAGTAGAGTAAATGGGAAGTTGTTGAATGCTGTGAAGAGTATGTATGAAGGGGCTAAGGCTGCAGTTCATGTGGATAGTGAATTGAGTATATTTTTCTATCTGAATGATGGATTGAAACAGGAAAGTGTCATGTCACCATAGTTCTTCAATCTGGATATAGATGGGGTTATAAGTGATACAAGGTAGGGCAGTAGATGTTGAAGTGGTTTTAATGTGTGAGGGCTACATTTGGAAACTCCCTCTATTGTTGTTTAGACAATACTCTACTGTTAAGTGAAGACGAATGGGAACTGCAAGGCTTGGTGAATGGGTTTGGAAGAATGTTTATGAAACAGAATCTAAAGGTGTATGGAAAGAAGAGTAAAGTTATGGTCTTCGAGAGAAATGAAGTCACTGAATGTACAGTGAGGCTTGACGACATGGAAAGGGAAACTGTGAGTGCATTTACGTACTTGGGTAGGGTGATGAGTAAGGATAGAGTTTGGAGGGTGATGTGCTTGAAGGGGTACAACAAGGAGGAAAGGCTGCTGTTTTTGTTTAAAGCAGTGATAAGAAATAGGGAAGTGAGCATGGAAGTAACAAAGTCGCTGCATGACAGTACTATGATACCAACTTGAGTGTTTGGAAGTGAAGCTTGGACCTTGTTGGAAGGACACCAGTCAAGAGTGAAAGCAGTGGAAATGAGTTATTTGAGAGAAGCATGTGGATTCATATGGTGAGACAAACTGACAAATCAGGAAGTGAAGGAGCATTGTGGTGTGGATGTGGATAAGACAGAAAGCGTTAGGAGAAATACACTGAAGTGGTTTGGCCATGTGGAGAAGATGGAGAGCAGGACTAACGAAGAGAGTGTATGTAAGTGAGGTGGAGAGGGGTAAAGGGAGGGGAAGGCAAAGGATGAGATGAAGGGATGGAGTGGAGATGTATATGAGAGAGGAGGTTATGAGCTTGAAGCAGGGCAGTGAAATGGCAGGGAACCGGGTGACATGGATGTGTTTGTGGCCACCCCTTATGAGATTAAGGCATCTGGCAATTGACTGATAGTCTTCACATTATTTGTGGTTTTTGTACATCCTGATACTGAAGCTTTTTGTTCTTGTCTTGCTGATGCTTTTCCATGTTCACAATAGCTAAGGTGGCATTCAGCTAGAGTCCATCAAATACAACAATGAATACAAACTTTATATGCCACTTTGATTCTTTCTATTACATGAAAACAGTGCCTGCAAGTGTTTTAATTTACTGAATTTACTCTGTCACTAGGTTTAGAAAGAAAGATGGAAATGTTGTTCAAAATAATTTCATGATATGAGAGGTTAGTTAAGGATTCAACACTATTACCTTAACTTTAGCTTACCAGAACAGACCAAATTCCTGCAAAGTCCAGCACGGAAGTCATGGAAGACCCGATTGCGATGAGCCTGAGCCATTTTTGCGTGAATGTAATAACAAGAATACCCCAGGTCAGTAATTTTCTTGGCCAGCAGCTCCACACGCTGGGTTGAATTGCAGAAGATGATGCTTTGGTTGATTTGTAACTGGAAATTGATACATGAGTTAATAACACTAGAAAACACCTAGGCTGATGAAGTAAATTTCTTAACTGTGAATTACCCAATAGTGTTATAGTGTATCCATCCATCCATCATCCAATCCTACAATACCCCATAAGGAACGTAGGAGCCTGGGGCTAGAAAAGTTGGTCCTGACATTGAAGATGAGAGTTATGGTGTGACAATCTAAATTCATACATTTTTTTTTTTCAATTTAACAATTATTTAGGATTTTGTAAGCAACTATAATTTTTTTTTTTTACACCATACATTCTTAAAACCCTTTCAAGCAAAAAACCCCTAGACACTGGGGTTGGATGCCTTCAAAAGGAGGTAGCTATGAAGATACAAATGTTCCTTAATTCCCTCCTTATCCCCCCCCCCCCACTGGAGCATAAAGAATAAGTCTGGGGCCACAGAAAAAAATAATAATAATAAATAAATAATAAATCATATTTCCCAATGGAAATAATTTAACATCAAACAGTAAGGACCAATCCTTGATTCATCCTTCTGGGGTGGAGGGCAAGGAGGGTCTGGGGCTTGGCTACCAGGCCTGATCATTTAAGCTGTTAGACCACCACAATCTCATTTTTGTAACTCCAATGAAGTTCTAATAGTTGTTACTAAATTACATTTTAATAACTCCTTAAGTTAATTCTTTCTTAGCCATGTGCAACATCTATCACAAACATTTTGAAATGCAGAGGCCCCTACTTGCATGGGTGACCATTTTAATGTGATGAATATTTTCCAAACTGCACTTTCTCGAAGTATTCCAGTGGAATATAATCCTGAGGTCTCAATCTCATTCAAATTTTTTTGGTCTGTCCACAGGAACTCTCCCTTCTGCTATGTTTATGTCTATGTAGCACTCCATCTAACTACTAATCACACATTCTCTCTGAATTACCAAGTCACCGCTACCTCCCTGTACACAGCCTCTCAACCCTCAATGCCCAAGCATCCTCTTTAAATCTATATATGACATATAATGTATTGTCACCCAGTGCACAGCAACACACACCCTCCTTTCCTTTCCCATTTCAGAACTACAAAATCAGTAGGCATTATCTACATAACACATTCAATTACCAAGTTTAACACTTCCCAGACATACAGCATCTCCCCCTCCCCTTGCAGTGGCCCTTCAATCCCTAGAGGTGACTACTTACAACTTTTGACTCATGACTGACCAAACTTGTGCATCATCCCCAGTGCTATCACCCAAGCAGCAAAACTCAATAATGCAAATGAATTACATTTCCTCTGAGAACTTCCTCCAAACTCAGTTGAACCACACTCCCTTGCAAGTGGCACACTTATAACTAGTTACTTTTCATCTACCTGTCAAACTAATACACCTGCCTACCAACCATCAACAAACATTACATAAGACTGCATTACTCCCTATCCTTTTCCTGAATACAGTCCACCGAGCACACTCCTCCAAAATCCCTCTTCACCTAACCATAATCTTTGCTTCCTTACATCAACACTCACACCTTTAGACTGTACACATTCTGCAGTTCATATTTCTGCACAGAACTCTCCCTACAATCAGCAATAAAATTAAGTTCACCATCTCTCTATCTACTGCCAGCATATAAATCGCGTAAGGGGAGGCCACAAACAAATCACCTACATGTCACCCTGTCCTCTGCTATTTCACTACCCTCCCCACAGCTCACACCTCCCCTCTCACATACAGTATACCTCTCAACTTCACTCCTCCATCTCATCCTCAGTCTCCCACTACCTCTCCCCTACACCTCACTCACATACACTCCCCTCATTAGTCTCTTGCTCTCCATCCTCTCCACATAGCCAAACCACCTCAATGTATTTGTCCTAACGCTTTCTATCACATCCACATAACGTTCCTTCACTTCCTCATTTGTCAGTTTCTCTCTCCATGTAACTCCACATGTTCCTCTCAAATAACTCATTTCCACTGCTCTCACTCTTGACCTGTGTCCTTCCAACAAGGTCCTGGCTTCACTTCCATACATCAGAATTGGTATCACAATACTATCATGCAGCTACTTTCTTACTTCCATGCTCACTTCCCTATTTCTTATCACTGCTTTCAAAGAACCACCAACCTTTCTTCCTTGCTGTACCCTTTCAAGCACTTCATCTTCCAAACTCGCACCTTTAGTCATCACACTATCCAAGTACTTAAATGCACTCACATTTTCCATCTCCTCAAAAATCCAACCTCACTTGACTTTATTTCTCTTGAAGACCATAACTTTACTCTTCCCTACATTCACCTTTTGATTCCGTTTCTTACACACACTCCCAAACCCATTCGCCAGTACCCCTTCGTCTTTACTTAACACTTAAATAAGATCACCTACATACAATTTCCACAACAAAATACACCTGAAATTCAATGACATCACTTAACACTGATACAGATTGTGGTTCCAGGCAGACCCCCGATACACACCCACCTATGATGTACATCCTTCAATTTCTAACACCTGCTTTTGATGTGTGTAAATATTCCTATACTTCCATTATACAGTAGTGTGTACTTGCCATTCTTGCAATCCACTTTTTTGTTGCGCAATGCATGTATGACAAATAGGCACTACAGAATTTCTGTGCTTCTATTTGCTAATACACAGTACTGCAAACTTTTGCTAATTCTTTTATTCACACAACATATACTTTACCTTTGAGAATAATGTATTTAAACAATGAACCTTCTGCCTCTCTTGAACAAAGGCATAGTACTGAGTTACTCCTTTCAGTGTCAGCTCATCCATCAAGTTGATTTCATATGGGGATCTGGAATATGACCAAATGATAACTTCGTTCATAAACAACATATAATGCAAATTCAATATTTCAAACCTGAGTTGCATACAATGAACATCTGGCTGAATCTAACTACTTACCTTAAGTGCTTCTTCATAAACTGTTCCACAGTGAGGGGGAACGTAGCAGAGTAAAGAAGAATCTGTCGTTCTATTGGAAGGTAAGAGATCACCCTATCCAGCATTCCCTTGAAGTCTTGTGACAAAAGTTTGTCAGCCTGGAAAAGTAAAACCTTAATCAGATACTGATAACAGTTGATGGGAACCATCGTCCACTTTGTTTATGTTGTGCTACTTCTTCTTTCCACTTTCTCATTCTATCTGTCATTTAATAACTCTTCTTTCCACTTCAGGTGGCTCTACACTGTGACAAGCCTAATGGTTTCCTGTAACCTAGAAAACCACTTACAAAGCTGAGTGGTAATAACCAAATTATGGGGTGAAGTGAAGCCTGCCTTGTGTCTACCTGGGCAATACAGCGCGCTGCAGATCGAGCGAAAAAAAAGCTCGGCCAAGTAGACACAGATCAGCTGACCGACCAAAACATTAAAGATGGCAGTGGCAGCATTGACTGAAGTAGTTTATTTAATAAACTTTGTTTGCTTGTGTCAAGAAAACTCACATTTAACACATTAATAATCATTCTTATATACGTGATGATGATGATGGGATGCATTATACTTCGCCTTAGCTCAGAGATTGGTGTTTCGTCATTAACCCGTTTATTGTGGTTTTACGAAGAAACTTATACACTAGTCACAATACCTTTAATGTTTCATTACTTAACACAATGAACCTCCTCATAACAGAGAAAAAAGTCCACAGTTGGAGCACTTGTAGTATGAAGCTGAAGCGGTCGCCATCTTTGTTTACAAACGGGAGCGCGCCGACTGATCCACCTCATTCTTTCGCTCTCTTCACCCGGCGGGTGGATAAAACTTGCTCACCGAGCAACTCTCTACCAGCAGAGTGCTCTGTAGCACCCCATGGCACTCAGCCAAGTAGACACAATGCTGCTATGATGCCCCTGTTAACTGGGTGGAGAGATGCAGACGTTGCATCCATCCAGGGGTCAAACCTCCACGTTATTCCCCCCACCTCACATGGTGAGGCGCTGTCAGCCACAAGGGAATGGCTGTTAATGGCAAGGGATAGCCTTCCAGGTGCAGTTGCTTGCCTACAGTTGATGGGTCTGCTCAGCCAGACAGACTGGGGTTGACTGACAACACCAACAGTCACTAATTAAGCAGGCAATATAAAGACAAAATAATACCTAACTGGTGCTTGCCTGCAAAACTTTGCAAGACTAGCTAATAGCCTTTCCATCACAAAATGTTTGCAATTACAATTATCTTTGTCATCATACTGTTACTGAACCCAGAATGACCAATCCTGACCAAAAAATAGAAAAAATCATTTCTGCATACAGTACTTTTGTGTGTCGCGACTTCTAACCTTTAGCACCAAATTTTTACTTGGCATTTTTCTGACACTCCCTGAACTTACCCCAACCTATCGCAATAGAAATTTGGTTGAATTACTATTCGTCAGCAAGAAACTAAGAAATGCAGACACAACATTTTTTAATCATAATTCCCAACAAGTTCGCGCCATCACATCACATGCGACAGCCAAAACACTTTGGGGGTATTTTTTTGACATTCCCTGGACTTACCCCAGCCTAATGTAGAAATGCCTAGGACTATATCTAATACTCTTCTTGTGAAAGAACCGAACAAATGCAGATACACACACACACACACATACTCAGCTTGACTATTATTTGGATGGAACGATAAGACAACCCTGAACGGTTCAAAATAGCATACCACTGACCAGACACCAAACGCTATACTAGACTGATCCTTAAATGTATTCATGCTCAGATCAGTGTAAAAGGAGTTTAATATCATATTTCTTCAAGTACTATATACAATGCAATGTTAAAATTATTTTTTACCCACTGCCAATTTAGTCTAGAAATATTACAATGGTGAAATAAAGAGGGTCTGCTTAGAAGCAATTAAGGTGCTGGAGAGGGACAGACCCATGGTTTGACTGGTATAACAATATTAGCATGCTGGACTAAAAAGGGTCTTTTTAATATTAAACGAAGGTGCGGGATACCTTCAAATAGTGGCACAGGCATAACCAACCGCTTCACTGCCAAGTCATGCACCCCTAAATTCCCTCTCTATCTCAAGAGGATTAAAGTGGACTGCTGAAGAAAGGAAACTAAGCCTGCAATCCACCAAATTCATTCAGATGGGACTAGGGCCACAAAAATTAAGACAATTGTGTCAATACCTCATCCAGGACGAGCATCTTGCATTTGTCCATCACTGCAACCTTCTTCTCCATGAGATCTAGGATTCTTCCTGGAGTGGCTATTACTGCATGTACCACCTCATAGATTCTCATTATGTCATCCTGTAACAATGAAACACTGACAGTTAACTAAGGAATTTTATGAAAGCAAAGTGCTGTTTATACCATCATCATCAATTGGACCTCCATTCCCACCCTAGGGCAGGGTGAGGAGTAGCAACGTCCAGAAAGCCAACGTTCACCCAGTTCAATGGGCCATGTTTCCATTCGCTCACCATTCAAGCCCTCGGAATCCTGGCTCTATCTGATGTGCCAAAAAAATTTCAACACATTCTGTAGCTTCACATATACCTATGTAATAGAGCCAATCTGAATGATGTCACGTTAAAAAAGGGTGCCAAATCCCTGGTCGTGCGGTTCTCTGCACAAAATTCAACCAGCCAGCTCGATCTCTTGTCAGTCCCTCAGCCTCACCAACTTCCATATCTCTCTTCCTCACACACTCATCCACCATATCCCTCCACCTTCTTTTTGGCCTACCTCACCTCATCCCTCCTTCAAATTCACTCAGATATACCTTTTTCACCACTCTATTCTCATCCATTCTCTCCACATGACCATTCCATTTCAGTACACTCTTCAATTCTGGTGTCCACAGACTTCCTCATGACTCACATTATTCCATGTCCTATCCACTCTCTGTACTCCACATTCATTCCTCAGCAGTCCCATCTCCACTGCTCTTACTCTTGATTTTTCATGTCACATCACAGTCTCACATCCATATGTTAAAGTTGGCACTAACACTCCATCAGTTAAGCTTTGTGCAGCTGCAACACTCAAGCCTCTGTTTCTTATCAAGGCCTTCACTGAACCAGCTACTTTCCTTCCTTGTGTCACTCTACTTTCCACTTCTGCACATTTTCCTCTCTCTTCTATCACTGTACCCAGGTATTTGAACTCTCTCACCAAATCCAGTCTCTCCATTCACTGTAACATCACACTGGGAGTCACCTTCTTTCTTGTCCAGTATTTGCAAGTAATACTGCATCATCAGCATACAATAAATGTGAGATATTCCGTCCATCACCATTCATTACCAACGTCATCCCCCTCTCCATTACTCGTGTTTTTACCTCTCACATCACCCCATCCGTACATATACTGAACAAGCATGGAGACATCACACAACCTAGTCGCATGCGAACGCCAATCGTGAACCATTCACTTAGATGCCAATTATCCCTTACACATGCTTCACTACCAAAATAAAAACTCTTGATGGCACATAGCAGCTTACCATCTACACTGTACATGTGCAAAACTTTTCACAATCCTTCTCTGTCCATTTTGTCGTATGCTTTTCCAGATCCAAGAAAGCCATAAATACCTTATTGTCCTTCTCACAAACCTTCTCCACAATCAGTCTCACTTCAAATATTTGATTCACACATCCTCTGCCACCCTGTTCATCACTCACTGGGACTTCTGATCTCTTACTTTTTCAATAATAATTCTTCCATATACCTTCCCTACCACACTCAAACTTATGCCACAATAATTCTTGTACTCACTTTGCTCACCTTTATCTTCGCACAGGGGTACAGTCACAGTCTTTTTCCACTCTGCTGGTAGAGTTTCACTCATCCATACCTTCTTACATATCTCCAACAAGCACTTCATTCTGCTCTCTCCACTACACTTAACCATCTCATTTCAATTCAGTGATTCTAACTCCTCCCCTACTTTGGCCCTGTATTCATTTGCCTTTTCTTTGATCTTCAGCTTCTCGACATTCAGTCTCCCTCCCTGACTGCTCCTCTCTCTCTTGGTCCATCTCACTCCTCTCAGCCAGATCTTGCATACCACAATCACATGGTCTGACAAACCACCACATCATTCTCTCACTGCTCTCATATCAGCAACACTTCCCAGCATTGATTTCTCTATGAGCACGTAATCAATGAGGCTCCTTTCAACACGATCTCCATTCCCTCTATACCATGCATATTTATGTAGATCTTTGCATCTGAAATACAGTAGGCGCAGAAAGTGTTGACGCCATCTTAAAAAAAAAAACATTCTTGTGGTTAGCAAGGAGAAACAAATAAATTAACACTCACCATTGAATTTAGTATTTACTGGCATTCCCCTTCACCTTTATTATC
>JAGKTI010000247.1:0-16523 GCA_018397915.1 Birgus latro | reverse complement strand
TATATATATATATATATGGAGCCTCTGTCGTACTGTGGCAGAGTGCATCTCACACGCTGGTGGGCGTGGGTTCGCCTCCTGCCAAAGTTGTAAAAACTTTGGGAAGCGTTCACCAAGCCACTGACCACTTTGGCGGACACAAGGGGTGCTGTGGTTGAACCAATTGCATACTGGTATGCTTGAACCCAATCAGCTTAAGGCGGGCCGATTACACTTGGTTCAACTACACACACATCCAATGCCACTACAACACAACAATTACACTCATAAGCACTTCTCACCCTAGTGACCCTACAGTCTCAACCAGACAGCCTAACCACTGGGTAGAGATACATGGCTGTATCGTCCCTGCTTCGGTATGGATAGGCCGGTCTTGCGGTGAACCTCAACGGCTGATGACGATGATGACTATATACTGTATATATAATATATATATATATATATATATATATATATAGATAGATAGATAGATAGATAGATATATGTGTGTGTGTGTCTGTGTGTGTGTACATCATGTAGATTAGAAATAGCAATAAACATTAAGCAGTTTAAGCATTGATTTCAATGAAGATTTACCTGTACGATAATTTTAAGGTCATATACGGTACGATAATTTGAACGTCCGTACGATGGTTTGGTCTTGGGCAAATTTCTCTCTCTCTTGATGTTCAATATTTACGTTCTCGTGTCATGTTGCTTTATGTTTTTTTTTTAATCAAATAATATACATCAACATTACACGGAGGGTAAAATAGGAATATAATCACAACAGAGGGAGAATGATTGACAGAGCCAACAGCCTTGGTTAAGGCTAATGGTCAGTTGTAAACATGGCGGACGGTACTAACAATCACTATTCGAGTTCTGACAAGGAAGATTCAAATAGCCAAGATGACACAAAGCAACAGACACCGAATATATTTAGGAATGATGGTTCCTTCATGGAGATGTTCAAGAAGATGCAAGAGGACCAAAAGAAGAAAGAGGAACCTACTTCTGAAGAAGGGAAATCTGCGACCGAGGAGCAACAGAAGAAGTCGACTTTAAGTTTTGTAAGGCCAGGCTAAGATAGCAGCATTTCATTATGCTACTTATTGCGTAATTGGTCCACTGAAAATTTTATACTTTACACATCATTTGGTTTGATATGATTTACCGTGTACTGATGTTTCTGTTACCTAATTGTAACCAGATAAATTGATTCTCCAGCCTAAAAATGCTGCACCAACATTCTTTGCAAGCAGTTATTGAATCTTTCGTATTGTTTTGGCATTTTTGTTGTAGACATTAAGTTATTGGCTTAGAATCTTTACAATTTAGTTTTGCAGTGTCTAATGAGCACCTAGTCCCAGTGCTTAACCTAAATGCTTCAGGTAGTCTCGGTTTGTCAGTTCTCTCACTAGGACTTTGAATGATATAGGTACAGCTGTACAGTACGCCAGCTAAGAAGAAGCAGTGCAACCAGAGGCCTGAATTCTAGTTTTGGACCCTTGTAACTAAACAGTGTACTGTGCAGATTTTAGAAATTATGGTACAATATTTTTATTTTACCCTTACACCCAACAAATGTCACAAAAAAACCAGTAGGCATAAATTATAGAGCCAATAATTCTGAGTGACTTTTCTTCTATAAACATACCCCAGAGAGCAATTTCAATTCCCTTAGAATATTTGAGTTTGTTTACATTGGACACTGTCATCTCACTTGTAGACCACCATTTATCCATGTCCTTCCCAGACCTGGTTAAGTATCGTGGAGGTAGGTTGGTTTAATGCCAGAACACAGATTTTCTAATGATTGTTGTTCAGAGTAAGTGATTTTTAAATAATTCCCAGTAAATATGGAGGCTGCCATTCTGACCCCATGTAAAGATGCTAGTTTAATTAGTACTATCTCAGAAAAGTTAATTTCCCTGAGATGTTTATAGAAAAAAAATATGCTTATAATTATTGGTAAAATAATGCAGGCCTGTTAGGTTTCCCAGCATGAGTTTGGTAAAGGTAAAAATTAGTCAGAATCATGAAGTACAGTATTTATGTGTAAATTTCTATGGGCATTAATTAAGAGCTATCTATCTATCTAGCCAGACACCATAATCCCATAAGGGGTGGGCATTTGAGTTGTTTTATGGAGAGGGGCATTAACCTACCACCAGCCCACATGTTGACATGTAGGGAACACCTGTGTGCTGTATGGTTACCACCAGCATTGTAAATGGTTTCCTAGCTTATATGAAACCATTTGGCTTGTCACTCAATGTAAAGCCACCTGAAAAGGAAAGAAGAGTAAGAAAAAGTGACAGGAAAGATGGAAGAAATAGGAGAAGAGAGCAGACACAGAAAAAGAATGATAAAGGTGAAGGAAGAAGTAGACAGCACCACATGAAGTGAGTGGATGATTGTTGCCACCATCTACTACCTAATAACACTTTAGCCAAAATGTTCTCAGTACCTGTACAGGTACAGTACTGTATCAGCTACTGTATTTATGGCAGGACTCTGCTGCACTTCTAAAACCATACAGTGAGATTGTATGTGAGTGAGGTGGAGGGGGCGAGAGAGAGGGAGAGGCCGAGGATGAGATGGAGTGGAGAGGTATATGAGAGAGGGGGGTGTGAGTTGGGAGCGTGGTAGTGAAATGGCAGGGGACAGAGTGACATGGAGGCGATTTGTTTGTGGCCACCCCGTTCGGGATTGAGGCGTCTGGCAATAGATAGATAGATAAATCTAGATAGAGATTTAAACTAGTAGTTTATTTATTATGGCAGTGCTTTAGTGGACATTTGTGTCAGGAGAGGGTTGGTAGCTAATACCCTCTTCAGGCACAAAATGATCCATAGGTATACATGGCAAGTGTTGAGAAGGGTGGATGGTGAGCTGAATGAATGGAAGGCAATGACTGACTGTATGTGTGGATGAAAGGTTGAGAAGATGTGTAATGGATGCAAGAGTATATAGAGGTTGGGGGAGTGGACTTTCTGACCACCACTTGGTGGTAGCTAGAATCAGAATCCAAACAAGATGGAGGTAGAGAAGAAGGGAAAGATAGGAGGAAGTAGCTTTTACAAGGAGGGTAGAAAAGTTACAAGAGGATGGAATAAAGGCTGAATATAAAAGGGAAGTGGAGAAGCGATTGGGTAAATATAGATTGAAGCAGATGGGGGACGTGGAAGGTGTGTGCAAGATATTCACAGAAGAAATCTGTGCAGCATGTGAGATGGTGTGTGGGGTGAAAAGACAAAAGGGGGTTCAGGGAACAGCATGGTGGACTGAAGAGGTGAGAGAGGCTGTGGCACAAAAGAAAAAGGCATATAATGAGTGGATGAGGAACAGGGGTGTTAAAGAAGCTGAGGGAGGACGAGAGAGTTATGTGTAGAGAGGAGGAGAGAGGTGAAAAGATTAGTAAGAGTGGATGAGGAATTTGAGTGCAAAGTGGAGGGAATGTAAGAAAATGTTCTGGAAAGAGGTAAAGAGAGCTAGACAGGGTGCCAACGAAGTTAGTGAGGGTGTGAAAGATAAAAATGGTAGATTACTAGTGGAGAAGGGAGAAAAAGTTAACAGATAGAGAGAACACTTTAACGAATTGTTGAACATAGAGAATGAAAATAATGCAAGTATAAGTGGCTGGGGAATGGCAGGGAGAAGGAGGGTTGTGAGAAGAGAGGAAGAAATCAGTAGGATGGAAGTGGTGGAAGCAATGAAGAAAGTTAAAATGGGGAAAGCCCCAGGAATTGATGGAGTGTGTGGTGAAATGCTGAAGTATGGGGGAGAGATAGTAATAGAATGGATGTGGAAGGTGTGCAGATTGGCCTGGGAGGAAGGTAGAGTCCTGGAGGATTGGAAGTCAGGTATAATTATTCCTCTGTACAAAGGAAAAGGGAAAAAAGAAGTGTGTGGTAATCATAGGGGTATTTGCCTTCTTAGTGTAATAGGAAAAGTATATGGTAGGATACTTATTGACAGAGTTAGGGAAATAACAGAGGAATTAGTTGGAGAAGAACAGGGAGGTTTTAGGAAGGGAAGAGGTTGTGTAGACCAGATATTCATTCTTCGATCTTTAGTGGAAAACTTTCTAGAGAAGGAAAAGAAGTTGTATGCAGCCTTCATGGATTTCGAGAAAGCATATGACAGAGTGGATAGACAAGGATTGTGGAAAGTATTAAGAATATATGGAGTGGATGGAAAGTTGTTGAAGGCAGTGAAGAGTATGTATGAGGGTGCTAAGGCTACAGTGCGTGTGGATGGCAAACTGAGTGAATCTTTCCATTTGAAGGTTGGATTGAAACAAGGATGTGTCATGTCACCATGGTTGTTCAGTCTGTACATGGATGGGGTTGTTAAAGAGATGCAAGGTCGGGCAGTGGATGTTGGAGTGGCCGTAGTGAGAGAGGGCAGTGTTTGGAAACTCCCTGTACTGTTGTTTGCAGATGATACTGTGTTGTTGAGTGAAGATGAAGGGGAGCTGCAAGGCTTGGTAGATGAGTTTGGGAGTGTGTGTAAGAAATGGAATTTAAAGGTGAATGTAGGGAAGAGTAAAGTGATGGTCTTCAAGAGAAGTGAAGCCAGTGAATGTACAGTGAGATTGGATGGGGAGGATATGGAGAATGTGAATGCATTTAAGTACTTGGGCAGTGTGATGTGTAAGGATGGAAGTCTGGAGGGTGAAGTGCTTGAAAGAGTGCAGCAGGGAAGGAAGGTTGCTGGTTCGTTGAAAGCAGTGATAAGAAACAGGGAAGTGAGCATGGAAGTGAAAAAGTTGTTACATGACAGTATTGTGATACCAACTCTAACATATGGAAGTGAAGCTTGGACTCCGTTGGAAGGACAGAAGTCAAGAGTGAGAGCAGTGGAAGTGAGTTATTTGAGAGGAGCATGTGGAGTCACATGGAGAGACAGACTAACAAATGCGGAAGGGAAGGAGCATTGTGGTGTGGATGTGGATGTGATGGGAAGCGTTAGGAGAAACACAATATGGTGGTTTGGGCATGTGGAGAGGATGGAGAGTGAAAGACTGACGAGGAGAGTGTATGTGAGTGAGGTGGAGGGGGGGAGAGGGAGGGGGGGCCAAGGATGAGATGGAGGGATGGAGTGGAGAGGTACATGAGAGATGGGGGTGTGAGTTGGGAGCGGGGTAGTGAAATGGCGGGGGACAGAGCGACATGGAGGCGATTTGTTTGTGGCCACCCCTTGCGGGATTGAGGTGTCTGACAATAGATATATAGATAGTTTCTTTTATTTTTAAAAAGTTTTTTGAAGTAACATATTTCACTGGTTGTTGGGTTGGTAATTCAAATTTTTAGTGAGAATATTGAGCACTGAATGAGGCCTCACTGAAGTGTATGGGTTCAAGCATGTTCAGCCCTGTCATTTGCTTTTCTATCTGTTTTTTTTTTTTTTTTTCAGTTATGTATTTGAAGTTTTGATTTCCATTGGAGGTGACATTTTATCTTGTAATTAATCTTTCCAACAAAACTTTACCCTATTGGCTGACCTGTCTAGTACGGTAGCTGTGCTGTCTAAAATTGATCAGAGTTGTCACACACGGTTAAAGTTGAAATGCTATTTTAAAACTGATACCCGGTAGTGTAGTCATTTAGTTGTAGAGAAATGTTAACATTAGGTACTTCCCCAATTTTCATTAGTTATCACTTTCAGGCAGTCATATCATGACGGAAAACTGATTGCAAAGCTTATTCTCGTGACTTTTTTTTTTTTTTTAATGAGATTGTTCAAGGCAGACCTTTCATAGTGAAAAGGTTACTGAAGGTTAGCTGTGTGTAACCTACAGTATGAAAACCTTATCTTCAGCATCATAAACTTGCTTATTATAAAAAAAAAAAAATGGAGGAATGAAAGATATTCAAAGGGACAATGTAAAAGGAAAAAAAAAAATCAGCTTGAAGAAATTAATGGTATTCTCAGGGGCAGCACAACTATCCTGGAGGTGGAAAGGACGCTGACTGCAGGCAAATGTGCAGTTTTCTACGCTAGACCCTATTTTGGGTGGCACAGGAAACTTTGTAGCTCCTCTTCCTTTGCAGTTTATTTTGTATATTACACCCTGACATGCATTCTATGTTGTTTGCTTTAAAAATGACAATAGTTTGCATCAATTACTTACAAGACGATACCAAGGCGTAATAAGCAGAATAAATAGCAGAGGAAGAGGTGTTGCAGAATCTCCAGTTCCAAATAGAATATACAACCAAATCAGTATTGGGTAGTGACTGGCAGAACCAAGGCTGCAAGCCATTTCTCTTACAACAGCTTTCAGCATACATGGAAATGAGCAGAATGTATAAGTGATAAGAATCATGTCTGGGAACTTTGATTTAAAAATGAGATTTAGGTGTGGAATGGATAAAAAGAAATACTATATACAGTATACCATACTTTAGAGATGGTAGGGACATACCGTACCTGTTGTCAGGGCTACCATTTCACTAAATGTGGCATTGGTAACATATACATGTAGTTTACTGGTACTGCTTGTCATATCATGAGAGAACAAGTACCATGTCATGTCAGTACAGTGCCCTCTCCTATAACGCGGGAGTATTGTACCCAGAAAGCACCGCTCAGTAGGACTGCACATTATAGGAACCATGTGTTTACTTGTTTAAGGGTTTCATGGGACTCAAGCCAGCCCCAAGTTCACCATTTTTGGCCATTTTCACAAATTTTTCAGGATATTTACTTACTTAATAAAGACTTTATAACATACAAACACCGCAATAATCCTCACCTTGAATGCAAGATGCTGTGGGTTAGGCTTCAGTGGCATATGCAATCGCCGACTCAGTAGAGAAGAAGGATAAGCAGCATTGTATACAGACGGAATTGTCCAGGGACCCCATCGGTTAAAATTACCTCAATTTTTCAATGAAGGTGAATTCAGCAGCCCTGGTCCAGGAAATCTGAGCAGAACCCATTGGACTGTACAGATGTACTGCTCTCTTGTGTTCGCCTCACATGGTGCGTCTGGCAGCCAACTCGGCTGAGTCCTCAGATGTAAACACATGATTTCTTTATCGACATAATCACAGCTTTCGTCAGTGCATGAAATATTTACTTTTTAACCTGCCCCGTCCCCACGATGTACGATGCACGTCGCAACTTTTTTTCACGCTCAGTCCCCACGGCATGCATCGTATGTTTTTGTAATTGAAAGGCCCATCGTATGCACATTTTTCAAGTTTCACGGGAGATTTTTGGTAGGCATATGTGGGAGACCTTCCTCTATCCCCAGCCAGGCAGCGACACTACTTGACCTTGTGTAACCCCCCCCTTCCTCCTGCATGCCATTTTCTTGGCAACTCACCTGTTAGCAGTGACCTGGCCAGTAAAGACATGTAGCACCACTGTCTCTCCGACGACAAAATTCAAGGCGAAAGTGATTTCTGATGTGGAGGACAAAGATTACTTGGCATCAGAGTTAGTAATGAGCAGAAGTGATGAGGAGGTAATGTTGCCAAGGTAGGTGCGGTATGTTGATGTGTTTGGTGAGTGAACAACGCTTGTATCGCCTATATTATTGTGTGAAAACCAGTATATTATTGTACTACATATAAATTCGTACCAAATAAATAAATATCTGCCAGTTCTGAGTGGTTTTTGGTTAAGTTTCCCTCGCATAGGAAGCGTCTTTTATGGAGTGCGGCTTCGCAGAAAGCGGTACCAGGTGAGGGGCCTCTCACCTGTTTAGGGCATTTTTAACTTCAGGTGAACGCTCTCTTTGAATTTTTGATGTTTCACATAAAAAGCAGAGGTTTGAGCCAAAAAAAAAAAAATAGAAAATTTGTGGGGTTTTGGGGGTGGGTTTTGTAATTCATTAGTTGGTACAGGGCGGGTTAAGGCTTTCATAATTATTAATATTTATTGAAATATAATAAGTATTCTGTGATAGATGCTGAGTGCTAAAACGTGGAATACATATTCTCTGTTGAGTTGCCTATTTGGTCACACTGTTTTGTACCTCGTATGACAGGCGAGAATCCGGCCAAATGGATACCGTTGACATTTACCATGATATTGTGCTGATTTACGTTTCCTTGGCAAACCTCATATGAATTACTGTGTGATATCCCCTTTAGGTTGGGGGGGGGAAGCACAGCATGAGTACAGTCAGTGTGGGGAGAGGGTGGGCTGAGGTGGAGAAGAAATGCTCAATGGACTGTGGTGATACACCGCTAACAGTACGTCGTTGCCTGACAATCCATGTTATATACATCTTTTCCGTGTAGTAAGATTTTGAAACATAGGCCTCCCGCTGCGTTTTATATATCTTTTTCTGTGTAGTAAGATTTTGAAACACAGGTGTCTCCCATGTTCTATGATATCCATGTTCAGGGATTGCGCATTGTAGGAGTGCTGGCTGTATGTGTTTGCTGGTGGTGGGGAATGAGTGGCATAAGCATTATTAAAAAGATTCATGTAATTGTTATTTTTCATAGTGGATGTTGCCACATACAAATTTGGTATAAATCTGAGAGAGATAGAGAGAGAGAGAGAATCACCAGGCACAGGCTGATAAGGCCCCTTCATTGTACTGTGTGTAATGACTTCTGGTCAGCATAATTTTTGAGACAACATATTTCCACTACTGTATTCCCAACACTGTCACAGTTCTGATGGGAATTTAAAAAAAAACTGTACTGATAGTTTCTTGCTATATTCTCATGTGTCTGTTTTGTACTTTGCTGTTTATAAGAAAAAGAAGTGCTGTCACCACATAGCTTACATTTACGGTAACCAGATGGCCGAAGTGTAACCAGGAGAATAAAGCTACTACATGACAGCTTGACACATCGCTACTAAGATTTGATGTCCCAAACTTGTGGAAAGGGATGTTTGATTGATGTACTTTTAGTACCAGTAGAGTGTAACATTGTTTTTAATAAATCATCCATCTGTCATACAATCTAGTATTGCTTCATCAAGGAATAATATTTTGCACCATATAAGGAGGAAGGAAAAATATGAATTGTCATTAAATATATTTTGACCAAAGTAAATACAATACTGTGCATATTGTTCTCTAAATATCAGGGAAGAAAGGCATCAGTTCAACACTAGCATTAGATAATGAGCTAAAATCGTGCCTTTACACAGTATGATTGTCTTATTTTGTAACTTCTGTATTGTATGCTGTGTGGTGGCTGAGTGCTTCTTATCGGCAGTATTAACCCCTTTATTATGTTGAACACTTTCATACTGAATTTTTCTTACTGCCAAACAGTTTCAGTCTGTGTAGGAGACCTGTCATAGTAGAGAAAGAATTAAAACAAAAGCTCTTATTACTAACATTGCTTACAGATACTGACTAAGGTTATATTGAGAATATAAAACAGCTAAATTTTCATCATCATCATAACCCTGATTCACTTTTTTTATAATTTGATTTTTTAAAAAATGCATGTGAACCAGAAACAGGGAGAAGATATCAGAAGCATAGAACTATCAGCAGAGTGGCCAGTGAAATGGCTCACACAGTCACTTATTACTCAAGTCTGCATGGCTCACCTCATAGGCAAAAAAAAAGGGGGGGGGACCTAGATTACTATGGGATAGTTGTTTTGTTAATCACCAGGTTAATAAAAGGGTTCAACCCATCATGAGCATATACATACTTCATCCGTGTGCCTCACTCATTTCTTTTTCTTCATAATTACTGTCCCTTACTTTCTCTCACATTTACTATATCCATCCATATTCTTGGTCTTACATGCCTTTTCCCACATTGGATATACACTTTTCACCTTTCTATTCATATCCATTCACTAAAAATGAGGCGTTTAGTCAAGTAACGATGAACGTGCCAAATCAGTGTTTTGAGATGTTTTAAAAATTTGCTTCGTTGTTGTAGGTGGGGGCACTCACCTTCCACTCACTTGATGTAGTGCTGCTTTGGTTGTCTACCCTTTCCTTTCTTCCTTCTTTCCTTCATTCTTATCTCTTCCTTCTGCCTACGGGTGAAGTTACACTCCCTCCACTGTCTTTCTTTCCTTCATTCTTTCTTCTTCCTTCTGTCTGCAGGTAACTACACTGATTGAGAAGCCAGATGGTTTCCTGTACACCAGGAAACCAATTACTGCACTGGTTGGTAACCATATAACTAGATTATGGCACCTGGTGGTTTAGTGGGTAATTAGGCACTTCAATCGGATTGAGCCTGTGTAGGTTTATATCCAAGGGATGGTTGGGGTTTATTGCTCACATAATGCCACCCAGGGATGAGTGAGGCTGGTCACTCGTCCAAAGTGTCAGGACTAAATTGCCTTGGCACGGGCTCCTATGGTCCTCATGTGGCAACATAGGATTGGATGATGGATGGTAACTCATTAACCAGTAGCCCGATTACAGTAAACATTGTCTCAAAGTTGGTAAAATACGTTTTGACATATAAGAGTAAGATACAAAATACTGTACAGTATAAATAAGGTTATAATGCTGTTCACTTATTAACCCCATACCATAGCCTAGTACCTCTGTGAGAAAAAACACAATTAGAAAATAGCCACAAAAATGAAAAGAAGGACAATCACCAACCCATGTATAGTAATGCTGCATGTATTTAAGTGCTGTGGGGGGTGTGAGGATTAACCGTAGTCCAGTATATCGTTGGTCTAATGCCTTCCGTTCATTACTAACTTGTTCCAGATTAGGTCCCGTGCCTTGCTTGTCAGTTTCCACTGATCCAATTACAGTCACTTTGTTGAGTACAGAATGAACTGTGCACTCACCTAAACCATGAAAGTGCTGCATGTATTTAAGTGTTTGGGGGGGGGGGTGAGGATTAACCATAGGCCAGTATATCGTTGGTCTAATGCCTTCCGTTCATCACTAACTTGTTCCAGATTAGGTCCAGTGCCTTGCTTGTCAGTTTCCACTGATCCAGTTACAGTCACTTTGTCGAGTACAGAATGAACTGTACACTCACGTAAACCATGAATGGTGAGGAATGATGATTGACAAACATCACAAGTCACATTGGCATACTTGACACAATGACTAATCATATGTGACTTGCATGATTTATGGTCCTTGACACGATGCTGCTTCATAGCAACACTTTTCACATGACTGGCAGTGTAACTGTTCTGTATATTAAAAGCACTCATTGCCCAAAATAGATCATCACTTTATCATTGCCCAAGTTGTTGAAGCAGCCACACCTCTAATGATTCCCCAGCATTTCGTTTTTGCTTGGCAACTGCATGTTTCCAAGAAGATGGATCATGTTTTTGCTTCCTTGTATGCTCAGGGACCTCCTGGTTGTCATCACTATGTAAGTTACTTGTGTTGTGATGTAAATCACTGTAAATCTGAGATGAAAATAATGTAATAAACCAAAAGCACGTCTGTGCAGCTTACAATGTAAACAGAACTGGGAAGGGCAGGATCTGGCCAGACCCACTAGCCGACACAGCCATAAAACACGGCCACTGATTGGCTGTGACTGTGACATCATCATGAGACCCACTGCTCATTGGCAGCCTGAAGGAGAGCTCGCCGGCATGTTCGTCTTTCTTCCACTGCAACTTTCCCCGGAAGAAACACAGGCTACGTGAACCAACCTGCAGTGTGTTGGGACAAGAATCTACCTTGTTATATAGGACTTTTGACCATATTGTAAAGACGAACATGCCATGAAAATGTTTCCACTGGATAGAATAATGGTGAACAAGTGTGTTGTGACCCAGATCTCAATTTTAGATATTTGGCATGTTTGTCGTTTTTTGACTAAACGCCTCATATAATGATATTTAAGTAGGAACTCCTACCTGGTCATCAGGACTTCCGTACATCACATCTTCCATCTCTTTTTGTACCCTTTCCAACCTGTGCACTCCACATACCTCTTTCTGATAGTCTTATTTCCACTATTCTCACTCAGGACTTTTCATGCTCATGTCATAAATTGTCGTGCATGACATTGTGTGGTAATTATTTCATAAGGAAGTTGAAAGTGCTGTAGGCTAACATGTATTGGATTAGCATACCGGTATGTATCCATTGATGTAAGCACTTTTTAGGATAGTTACAGTTTAGTGGCATTCTAACAGTGCCAGAGTATCATCTTTATCCTTGCTTCACACCCATCCTGTGCTCCACAAGGCAATATTATTGTTTTGTATTGTTGTTATTATTTGTTCTAATATTTCTTGCAGGTAACAATGGCTTTGTCATCATGAAGTGCCAGTAGAACTTTTATATTCAAATATTACTTGTTTGCACATCCATTTGTATTAACACAACAAAATTTAAACTTCAAAATACAGTACTGGTTTCTAATTCTTGATATGCAATAATGTGTTTGCATTTCTCAAATCCTTGTTGGTTCAAATGGATTTATTCTTTCATATCATCCTGAATTCTTAGCTTCTCTTTGTGTAAAATCTGGTGACAACTTTTTTTTTTTTTTTCCTGAAAGATGTCATAAATGAACATTTCATTTCAACTGATAAACAAAAATGAGACAGCTAAGAATTCAGCCCCTAACAACATGGCAAGTGTTGGTGATGCCTCGAAGGTGGAGAAGGGGCTTGTGGCGTGCAGCTGTCTGTAGTAGCACCACACTAGGCCAAAATGCAGTAAGGAAAGCCCAATGGCCAAATTTGGCTCTCCCACAGAGTAGCGGTGTGGCAGTGAGGGCCAGCAGTCCTCATGGCTCAGGCAAACATCAGTAAGGTCCCCCTGGACTGGTGAGTCTTATCAACAAAATGGGCTCAGTCTAATGGAGGTGAGCTTGTCTCTCCGCAGGTGGGCAAGCGGCGGGGTGGCAGAATCCTGGCCACTGGCATGGTCAAGAAACAGCGGAAAGAACCAGAAGGCCCAAAGGTATGCCAATGACAGGTACATTTATATTGTACAGTGTCTTATTGTGCAGCAGCTTATTTAGTTATCTTTCATACAACTCTAGTGATGTAGGATGTGAGAACACAACAGAGCACTTGCACTGCAAGCTGCCTTGTGCCTTGTTTAGAGTAGTGGATGTTATTGTACCTGAGGTTCCATTCCCCTCTGCTACTTGTTCTCTTATCATAGATATCCAAGAGTGAGCAGTGCTTTTGGTCTACCCACCTCATGAATATGGGAATGTGGTTAATGAGGAAACCGGGTTAATCCACCACCATAATAAGAATTAAGTCCACATCAGTAGGTAGATGGGGGCACGGTGGCTCAGAGGTAGATCATCGAGCTCGGGACCAGGGGGTCGCGAGTTTGAGCCGCGCCCTGGACTGCCGTGCCGGGAGGGGTAGCGTCCTCCTGTTACCTAGCGGGGCTATGTGATCTCATTGTAAGGTCTACCTCAGGGGTTTCTTTAATCCCTTTTTTTAATCAGTAGGTAGAAGAAAGGATCCATAGAGACTGAATATGAATAGAATGGTGAAAAGCATATATTTGAGCAAATCTGAACATGTAGACTGCCACACATACTTGGGTCCCTTAGTCGATTGTATCTCAGAAATGCAGTAATAAATTTCCAAGAGCAGCATTTGGGTCTGACATTTGTGCCTAAATAATCTAGGAAAAGGCTGTACCATAAAAGTTGTATCAGAAGTCTGTGATATACTGTTAATACAGTATAGTAATTTTTACGAAATACTGTGTAAAAAAAAAGTATTACATCTGTTTACATCCTGTGATTTTATGTCCAGGCATTTTGTAGGATGCCACAATAACCACCTTTTCCCAATTTTCTGATAAACTACTTCCTCTGCATCTGTTGGACTTTTTGCTGGTATTAAAATATCTTTCAGCATATCATTAGGTTAATTGAATCATCTCTGGTATTCCTGTTTCATTATCGGTGCTGTATATTTTAGTTACTGTATTAATGTGAATGATTAGATTATTTTTCTACTTCTTCCTTAGCCTTTATCATTCTTTTTCTGTGCCTGCCCTCTTCTCTCTTCTTATTTCTCCTATCTTTCCTGTCGCTTCTTATTGCTTTTCTTTCCTCTACAGGTGGCTTTACATTGAGCATATTGTTAGGTTAATTGAATCATCTCAGGTATTCTTGTTTCATTATCGGTATTGTATATTTTAGTTACTGTATAAATTATTAGATTTTTCCTACTTCTTCCTTAGCCTTTATCATTCTTTTTCTGTGCCTGCCCTCCTCTCTTCGTATTTCTCCCATCTCTCCTATCACTTCTTTTTGTTTTTCTTTCCTCTACAGGTGGCTTTACATTGAGTGACAAGCTAAATAGTTTCCTGTAAGCCAAGAAATCATTTATAGCGCTGGGTGGTAACCATATAACCAAACCATATGTGCTCCCTACATGTCAAAAAGTGGGTTGGCGGAGGGTTAGTGCCCCTCCCTGTAAAACAAATAACTCAAAGTCAAATGGCCACCCCTTACGGGATTATGGCGTCTGGCAATAGGTAGACTGATTATTTTTCCCCTCCCCCCAAACCTAAGCTTTAGTTGTTAATTATGTCACTTGACAGTCATGGAACTGGACATAGGAAAATTAATTTTTGTAACATTTTGAATGGTACCATGTATGTAAATGTGCTGTAAGATGGGGTCACTAGGTTATTTTTTAAAAAAATTTTATGGCATGTTTTTGCTCGTTTAATTTGTAAAACTTCTGTTTTAGGTTGAAGGCTAAAGAATCAGACATTAAATACTGTATATTGTACTGTTGATGTTTGAGTTAAATGAGGTATCAGTGTGTGTCAACAAGAACCCAGGAAACACAAAAATCTGCTTTTTCTATGAGGAGATGTATACATTGTGTATGAAGTTGCCTATCACTGGTGTGACTGGACATGTGTAAGGCCTGTTTTATACAATAACCTTACCATGTAGTGATTCTGGACATTCTGAGGGTGACTAGACACCAATGAACTTACAAAGGGAGGAGGAGTGGGGGAGAAATGCAGGCCAAAATATGAAGACTGTATATCAGGCCTTCCACAGTAGTGGATTCAACATTCGCAGTCATCGAAGATTTGTCGATTGCCCCTCTGTGAGCCAAGACTGAATTTAATGGGTATGATTGCAAGAAGTTGGGGTATATATGTAGCTGATGACTTTGAGCAACTCATCAGCTGTTTGTTATATTTTATTCTGCTTTCAGGTCCCACAGATGGTTTATTATTTACAGTATGTGTACACTTGCTCACAGGGGGTGATTTGCAGCTGTAGAGGCATTTATGGGAGATTGCACCAAACATTCAGGGAAATTTTACATTCGTGGGGGTCTCTGTCCCCTAACCCCTGCGAATGTGGAGGGCCAGGTTTAAAGCATTACCTGAGATGGTACATGGAACATGACAGCCAAGTAAAACAGTACAATTGATTGCCAAAGAAACAAATTGCATTGCTTGAGTAAAATCTTTCATGCAGTATTTCTGGTAGGGAACTGTGCTTTACCTTCCTTTTACTGTCGCTCTATAGGTTTGTAGAGTAACATTAGAGGAACATTTGTAACTCATTCTTGCATTGGTTGTTATTGGGTTGCTAGTAGTGTTATTGGTACTACAGTAATTGTATGATTAGGTAGGAGAGGGGGCAGTTGCACTTGGATTAAAAGGTGCAACCCCTTATTCTTTAACCCATTCAACTTGGGGATGTCTTTATTATTTTGTTCAAGCTATCTTCAGTTAAGGATAGACTTTTCAGTCAAAAGGGGTTAGGTGCAACCTTAATAAACCTATGAATTACTCGGTCATTCCCATGGTGGGTAAAATCATCTGGTTACAACAAAGATAAACTAAAAAGGACATCACTGGGATTCAGGGAGTTACATCCCTTGAAATTGTGGTCTTTATATTGTCATGGAGCTGCATCAGTACCCAGCAGGCTATTGTGTTCCTGTAAATTTGAACTGTCCAGACTCACCTCATGTCAGAGAGTTTTCACATACTTCCAGTGAAGTAAAGCACCAGATGTTCTCAGCATTTAAAAAGTACAACACAAGTTTGTAGTATTTAAGGGTAATGATTTTATCTTTTCAAAATACTCGTGTAATGCTTCCCCCAAGAAATTTTTTTCCTTTCCTTCCATCCTTTCTTTCTGGTGTATCAAGCTCCACTCCACCAACATGTGGTGCTCTGCAGAGATTGTACAGTAGGCGCGGAAAGTGTTGACGCCATCTTAAAAAAAGAAAACATTCTTGTGGTTAGCAAAGAGAAACAAATAAATTAACACTCACCATTGAATTTAGTATTTACTGGCATTCCCCTTCACCTTTATTATCTTCTTAAGGCGTCTGGGGAGACTGATGGCGTAGTTTTGCAGAACAGACGGACTAAAACTGCTCCATAGCTGCAGCCTCAAGTTTAGGCAAAGATGATGTGTCCATACTACGCAGCTGCCGCTTCATGTGCACCCATAAATTCTCAATGGGATTGATATCTGGGCTGTTTCCGGGCCAATCTCGAATAAAGGGAACCTCACAGTCTGTTAGCCACTGTTTCACTGACTTTGCAACATGTGCAGGGGCAGAATCTTGCATAAATACTCTTGCCTTGGTTTTATCAAAAGAGTCACTTAAAACATCACATAA
>JAGKTI010000246.1:39423-157956 GCA_018397915.1 Birgus latro | reverse complement strand
ATTCACTATTAAATACGGGAGAATATATTCCCGAGAAATACCGTAACGACACCTGGGCAGCGGTGCGACATATCGCTCTTTATTTAGCAAATATTCCAGTAAGACAGATATACTTGCACCTTAACAGTTAACAGACAGATATGCGATATAAAGGTAGAACATTGGAAATTTGCTACTGGAGCCCCTCGTAGCACAAGACCAAGACAGACGGATTAATACGGGTGCCCAAGAACAACTACTTACCACTTGTGTTGCTATCAAGAAGCAAATTAATCTGCCAGCATTCAGTGACGTTAGTGAAACCAGTGCAATCATAAGTGGAAAACTGGTCATTTTTATTCACACGAAATTCCAACATGTTATAAAACATGTAGGGCAGTTGCATGGAAGAACTAAAGAGGGAGAGGTTGACAGTCAAAAGTATGAATGCGACAATGAAGATAAAACCAAAAACATCATATTAAAAATAAGGGGGAGTGGGGGGCGGGAAACTGTGACAAAGGTCGAGACAACCTCTCCCTCCCCTGTCGTGGTAATGACTGACGGAAGGCCTGCCGTGCACTGTTGCCAGAGGAAAAATGCTTGAAATCCGCTAAATTAGTCTCAGATGCAGTAAAAATCCCCCAGACTGAGGGAAATTAACGAAAAAAAATGGGCAAGACCTAAAAAAAAAAATATGGGCAAGACCTGAAAAAAAAAAAAGAGCTACAGAAATGTAATAATTTTATACCAGCTAGACTGCTTTTGAAATCTCTACACTTAGCGGGAAAATCGCTTCATTGGTAACTGCTGGCATTCGTGAAAATGCCAGATGTCACTATTTATTTATTTTTTGATTGATCTATTAAAAGAAAAAAAAAACAAAGGCTAAACTTAACAAGTATTTTCGCAAGATTATTTTTTTTTACACCATAAATAATGTTTGCAGGGCAGGCAAAGACTGTTTCCGTCTCCTAAATAAACGTACACCCAGGGAGTTTTGTCCGAAACTTAAAGAAAGCGAGTCATCACTTCTTTAGGCGATTGTACATTCAATACTCATTTCATGCACAGGGCAATACAACACCTCAATCAAAACACCATATGACAAGGCCCCCCTCCCAAAATTCACCCATCAGAGGTATCCTTAACCCACCGAGTCCCGACCGGTTTTTTACCCAGCCTACCCCCAGATCCCGACTGATTTTCAACTTTTTGTTTTTTGGTTGAAACCTTCGCTTTTGGTGAGAAACATCGAAAATTCATAGTGAAATCGCGATCCTGAGGTAAAAAAAAAGGTTGATACAGGTGTCACTCAATCTTACGTTTTCCTTCATTTTCAGGGTACCTGGCTAAGAAAACGAACTATGGAAGGGTTGACTAATTCAAGCCACTTTAAAGTACGTATTTGTTTCATATATTTGGTATGAATATAGGTGTAGTAAAAGTCTATAATGGTTTTCACACAATAATATAGGTGTTTACAAGCATTGTTCACTTACCCAAAACCCCAGTATATGGCACCATCCTTTACGACATTAACACCTCATCACTTGTTTGTTTCACCCTCTAGCTTCTTTGTCCTCCACCTCAGGAATCACTTTCATCGTGAATTTCCTCATTAGAAAGACTGTGGGGCAACCTACCTTTACTAGCTAGGTTACTGCTAACAGGTGAATTGCCCAGTGTTGGGGGGAGGGGGGGAAGGGGGGTTAGGAAGGGCCAGGCAGTATCCCCGCTTGACAGCAGGTACAGGAAGGTCTCCCACATATGCCTACCAAAAATCACCTGCGAATGTTGAAAAATGTGCACACAATGGGAATTGCAATTGCATGATGTAAGATGCACGTCGTTGGGTCTGTCCGCGGAAAAAAGTAGCGACGTGCATCGTACGTCGATGGGACTCGGCGGGTTAAATACTGCTGATCAAGTTCACTTAACTAGGCTTAGATCATGACACCACCCAGCCATTCTCAATTACCAGACTAGATTTGGATTGGGTGGAATCACAGATGACACATTCCCTGCTTATAGAACAGGCCAAACAACATAACACAGACATGGAGCACTGCACAACACATGCCACACTACGGCACAGACCCAGCATCAGCAGTTCAGGGAACCTATGAGATGACCCCACAGGAGCAGTTGTTTACCAGCAGTTGGAGAGTTTACTCAGCCAGACAGACCAGGTTAAGCAGCAAAATTTCCAACTCATCACCACCATACTTACTGCAACTAGTAAAAGGATGGGTACCAGTACAGGTGGTCCCCTACTTACAGTCAACTTACAAATTTTCAACTTTACAAATTCAGAAACCACACTTTGAAATTTGAATTTTGCTCTTTTCCCGGGCTAGCGATATATGGTACGATGCAGTGGCAGAGAGCCGAGTCACTCCCGGTCTGCCAGGAAGGCTGTTAGTGTAAACAATCGATGCATCGATGTTCTATGGTGTTCTGTGTTGACAGCATTTTTTTTTGGATAACCCCCTGTACCTACGTTGTGTTCTGTGCATCAATCATGTCTATGAAATGCCCTTCTGTCTCTCCTGCTACAGGTGATAAGAAAAGGAAGACAATTACTCTAGAGGGCAACTTAGTGTTTTTGTTGTGACGGGGAATTATTCTGACAGGGAATTGTAAACTAGCCCGTAATGGCCATCACACATGAACTTGGACTTTCGCAACTGACGATCTCAGTACAGTATTCAAAAAACAACAAGAGATATTCAAAACTTATTATAAAATTGGCTTTGTGTTAATGACTTTGCCCAGCTGTAGACTAACGTAAGTGTTCAATGCACATTTAAAGCTTGACTAGGTTATGATGTTCAGCTGGTTAGGTGTCTATCTATTGCAAGACTCCTTAATCCCGTAAGGGGTGGCCATAAACAAATCGCCTCCATGTCACTCTGTCCCCCGCCATTTCCCTGCCCCGCTTCCAGCTCACATCCCTTTCTCTCATATACCTCTCCACTCCATCCCTCCATCTCATCCTTGGCCTCCCCCTCCCTCGCATACACTCTCCTCATCAGTCTCTCACTCTCCATCCTCTCCATATGGCCAAACCACCTTAATGTGTTTCTCCTAACGCTTCCTATCACATCCACATCCACACCACAACATTCCTTCACTTCCTCATTTGTCAGTCTGTCTTTCCATGTGACTCCATATGCTCCTCTAAATAACTCATTTCCACTGCTCTCACTCTTGACTTCTGTCCCTCCAAAAAGGTCCAAGCTTCACTTCCATAAGTTAGAGTTGGTATCACAATACTGTCATGGGGTTAGGTGTACTAAATGCATAAAAAAAAAAAAAAAAATGATCAGTTTCTGAGAATGTAATCCTTTCGTAAGGAGGGGACCACCTGCATTTAAAACAGCATACACTAAAGCTGGAACCTAACTGGATTGCTGGACTGAAATCTGCTGGAATTACCCTACCAAACTGGAACCTGACTAAGATGCTACTTCTAGAATCTGATTAAGTAACTATCCTTCACTTATCCTGTCCCCTCTCTACAGACACTAAATTGATAGGGTTTCACTTTTAATTAGTCTAATGGACCAACAGGACCAGAAACGAACATAATTTCCAGAAAAAAGATGAACCATACAGAAACACATTTTCACAAACAGATTCCATCTCTAGCATAAACTTCCATCACACAGAGCAATTTAATTTCCTTGTACACTGTCAAAAAGTTTTCTTTACACAGGTGATTGATGGTTTCACATTATACGCTGTTGCTTGTAGCCTTTTTTTTTTTTCTCATTAGGCAAATACTTCTCTACAAACTGTTTACTTTCAGTGTATCATAAAACTTCCTTCTTCATGTCATGCTGATAAAATTACAATTATTACTGGAATTTATTTTCATACGTTTTGTCCACCGTTTCAAGACATACAGATGAAGGGCGTAAACGGAGCTTTTGATAAGAGTGTAGAGTGATATCGTATCCATCTGGTAATTAGATCGAAGGAGTAGAGCAGGGGAAGCAGTAGAGATGCTGAGTAGGAAGCAAGTGTATGTCTGTTGCTTATAAGATGTCAAATTCAAGGGATGGTCGTCTAGGATGATTGCTGGGAGATACTGTAGGTATAAGGTATTTTGGCAGGGAAGTGCAGATGGATATGCTGGTGCTTGTGTGCTCGTTGAGGAGAAATGGTTGGAATGTGTCATGAAAGTAATGAGTGAATGAAAGAATCATGGCCATGAAAATATTGTTTGGTAACTAACACTTCATTTGTATCAGCATATGCTCCATTTTTTTTTTCTTTTTTTTAAATGCAAGAGAGAAGGAACCAAAGACCAGAAGCTGGCAAGATTGTTCCCTCCAAGAAAAAACAAAAACAAGATAACAGAGAGCCGAATTCAAGATCCACTCATTTCCAGGTGCCTGGACACACTGTTTGGCTGGGATGATGTAGAAAATGACCGATTATGGTGACCTGATACCTGTGGCTGGTGATATGGGGGATGATGAGATCACAGTTTTGGGGAGAGGATTTAAATGATCATGTGGGTGAAGCAGCTCAAGGATATGAAAGGGTACGTGGGGGATATGCATATGGTATGAGGAACGCAGGAGGAGAAAGGACACTCAGATTTGGGGAGACAATGAGCATGATAGTGTGCAACACACATTTTAGGAAAATAGAAAGGAGGCTGATTACACAAATCTGGGGAAAACAGTAACCAGACTGACTATTTCCTGGTCAGGGAGGGCTGATAAAAGGTTGGTTAAATTTAAAGAGAACTATGAGTATGTGCAGAAACACAGATTACTTGTATGTGACATGGTGCTTAAGGAGCATGTGGTTAAGAAGAGGACCTATGCACTCAGGAGTGTACAGTATGCAAGTTGAAAAACCAGCAGCAAAGGATACCTTCTACAGTGAGATGGGCAGAGTGATGGCTGAACTGTGAACTGTTGGTACAAGTGTTAATCAACAGTACAGAGCTCTCAAGAACAATCTCTTGAGAGTTACTGATTCAGCGTGTGGATGTACACAGCAACCAAGACAAAGTGATGGTGAGATGAGGGTGTACAAGTCACAGTTAACCCCTAAGGTGCTATGGACGACAATCGACGTTGGTGCTGTTTGGTGCATGGAGTGCTATGAACGTCAATCGTGGAAGCTCTGTAAAAAACCGGCAGTCAAACTCCCCGCCACATGGCTGCTTGGAATGGGACATATGGAGCCTAAACTAGAGTATAAAGTCCCATTTGGCAACTCTGGCTCAGCCACTACCCCCACAGAGTGACTCCCCCACCCCTCCTCCTCCGCCTCTCAATACCCCACTACATCTCGTTCCTTGTGTCATGTGCGCCCCACATTCCCTCGCTGTCCTTTCTCTTTACCCCCCCTCTCTCTCTCTCTCCATTTTTATTTATTTATTTATTATGCACATTCCTTCAAACAAATAAATATTTTTATGCCTTTATCATGGTTCCTTGTGTCACGTGAGCTGCTCAACCCCTCCCTGTCCTTTATCTCTACTCCCCCCCCTCTCTCTCTGATGAAGGAGGGAGGGAATAGAGAACGAGAGAGAGAAGAGGGACCGATGTTATGCCTTATCTTGTCATTCGAAGGGATGCTGATTGTGCCATTTATTCTCTCTCCCTCTCTTCACTTTTTATTTACTTATTTGCACATTCCTTCTACCAAATAAATGTGTTTTATCCCTTTATCACATTGCATTCAATACTTTCTGTAAGACATTTGCAAAAATTACATTTTTTGTAAATTTCTCCAGTTATTCTATCTCTCCCATACACGAGCAGTTGTGCACTAAGTATTTAACACATGAGAATGAAATAAACATTTTCTGGTGTGTAAAATCAAGCTCTCCAAACGTCAAAGACCAAAATTAGTCTTGGTGAAATTTATTGCGGCAGGGGGGCAAGACAAGGCAAGGGAATTATTCAATTTATTTATTGGTTCTCTCTCTCTCTCCCTCTCTCCGAGAAAGGAGGGAGGGAATGGAGAACGAGAGGGAGAAGAGGGACCAATGTTATGCCTTATCTCGTCATCTGAAGGGATGCTGCTTGTGCCATTCATATATTTATTCTCTCTCTCTTTCTCTCTCTTCCTTTTATTTATTTATTTATTTATTTGCACATTCCTTCTATCAAATAAATGTGTTTTATGCCTTTATCATATTGCATTCAATACTTTCTGTAAGACGTTTGCAAGAATCACATTTTTTGTAAATTTCTCCAGTTATTCTCCTCTCCCAAATGCGAGTGGTTGTGCAGTAAGTATTTAACACATGAAAATGAAATAAACATTTTCTGGTGTGTAAAATCAAGCTCTCCAAATGTTGAAGACCAAAATTAGTCTTGGTGAAGTTTATCGCAGCAGGGCGGCAAGACAAGGTGAGGGAATTATTCAATTTATTTATTGCTTCTTTAGCTCTCTCACTCTCTCTTTCACACTTAATATCTTTTTTATTTTTATTCATTTACATGTTTTTGCTTATAAGATGCTATACATATATATATATTTTCTTGATGCAGATCGATTTTCCATTTTTGTTTATTTTCTTCACTTTATTTATTTCTAATGTATACTCCTTCTACCAAATAAATATGTTTTATGAATTTACATCATATTGTATTCAATACTTTCTGTGAGATGCTTGCAAAACTACTTTTTGGGAAAATTTCTCTAGTTGTTCTCCATTTTCTCCCATATGCGAGCACTATTTTCAGCGTAGACGCGTCATTGTGCAGATAGTAACTGACATATGGAAATGAAGTACCAGTATACATTTTCCGGTGTGTAAAATCAACCTCTTCAAATTACAAAGTAAAAAAATTTAGCTTCGTGAAAATTGAAAAATCGATCCCTAATTGCATTCTGGGGGATAGAAAGGGTGGAGGAATTGCGCAGTACCTTATGGGTCAAGAAAAACTGAAGACTTTTCCAGGAATGGAAAAGGAGTGGTAACAGAGAGGTACTCTTGGATGCCAAGCACAGGGCTAGAAAAGACGTATACATGGCAAAATCTGAGTCTCTGAGGCTTTCACTGGATAACCTCAATAGTGCTGAAAGATGGCAACTTAGATGAAGAGGAAAAACAGGGATATCATAAATGAGCAGTGTGCGAAGAGTGATCAAGGAAGGTAGTGGTGGACAATGAGGATATTAAAGATGCCTGGAGAGCACATTCAAACCAATTCCTGAATGAGGAGTTTGATTGAAACAGGGATGGTCTGGAGGCAATGGATCCAGTGGTTGGCCCTTGCCCATTGATTGATGCTGCTACTGTGAGCAGAGCAATAGGCACGATGCAGTCGGGGAAGGCAGCAAGTGTGTTGGGGTTGACTGCGAAAATGATGAGGGCCTCAGGAGATATAGGAGTGTTCTGTTGCTCATACTTTCATGTTGTTGTTCTGTTGTTATTATTTTCATGTTGTTGTTGTTCTGTTGCTATTACTTTCATGTTGTTGTTGTTCTGTTGCTATTATTTTCATGTTGTTGTTGTCTGTTGCTATTACTTTCATGTTGTTGTTGTTCTGTTGCTATTACTTTCATGTTGTTGTTGTTCTGTTGCTATTATTTTCATGTTGTTGTTGTCTGTTGCTATTACTTTCATGTTGTTGTTGTTCTGTTGCTATTACTTTCATGTTGTTGTTGTTCTGTTGCTATTATTTTCATGTTGTTGTTGTCTGTTGCTATTACTTTCATGTTGTTGTTGTTCTGTTGCTATTACTTTCATGTTGTTATTGTTCTGTTGCTATTACTTTCATGCTTTTTTTTTTTTAATGCATGGAAGAAGGAACCAAAGGCCACGGGCCTGCATACTGTTCCTTCCAAGAAAAAGCAAAAACAGTACAAAAGAGAACCAAATTCAAGATCCGTTCAATTCGAGATGCCAGGACACACTCCGTTTGAAAGACTGGAGATCATAGGCAGTAGGAAATACAGACAAAGGAAGACAGTTCCAGAGTTGACCAGTTGCATAAATAAAAGACTGGGAGTAATGGTTAACTCTTGCATTAGAGGGTTGGACAGAAAAGGGATGAGAGTTTGTTGCTAGATGGGTACTACGTGCCCGTCGTAGAGGTGGAGGGATGCAAGCAGACAGTTCAGAGGAACAGCGACCATTGAAGTAGCGATAGAAGAGAGATAAAGATGCAACAGTGCGGCGAAGAGACAATGGTTGAAGGGAATCAGTAAGAGGAGGAGAGTTAATGAGACGAAAAGCCTTTGACTCCACCCTATTGAGAAGAGCTGCATGTGGGGAGCCTCCCCACACATGAGTTGTACTCCATACACGGGCGAATAAAACCCGTGTACAAGGTCAACAACTGTGCAGGGGTAAAGAAAGTACGGAATCGGCTTAGCACACCTAATCTCTTGGAAGCAGATTTCACAAGAGATGTAATATGTTCTTTCCAAGACAAATCCTGAGAGAATGAAACCCCAAGCATGTTCAAGGATGATGCAGGACATAACTGTTCATTATTAAACATTAGTGGGTAATCCTGAGGAAGATTTTGTCGGGTTGATATGTGTAAGAACTGAGTTTTTGATGCATTGAAAATAACAAGATTATTTTTACCCCAATCAGAGATACGAGCCAAATCAGACATTAGGTGTGCCATAGCCTCATCCCTTTTTTGTTGAAGTAACTGCTGAGATGGACGTTGCGGGAACCGAATGGAAAGGTGAAGGGTGGAATCATCAGCATATGAGTGGATAGGGTTAGATGTACAGCTTAGAAGGTCATTGATGAATAAAAGGAAGAGAGTAGGTGATAGGACAGAACCCTGAGGAACACCACTGTTGATAGGTCTAGGAGAGGAACGATGGCCGTCTACAACAGCGGCTATAGAACGACCAGAAAGGAAGCTAGAGATGAAGTCACAGATAGAAGGATAGACACCGTAGGAGGGCAGTTTGGAAATTAAAGATTTATGCCAGACTCGATCGAAAGCGTTTGAGATGTCAAGTGCAATGACAAAGCTTTCGCCAAAGTCCCGAAAGGAGGATGACCAAGAGTCTGAAAGGTAGGTGAGAAGATCGCCAGTGGAGCATCCCTGACGGAACCCATACTGACGATCAGAAAGAAGGTTGTGACAGGAAAGGTGCTTTAAAATTTTTCTGTTAAGAATTGACTCGAAAACTTTTGATACGCAGGATGTTAAAGCAATTGGACGATAGTTAGAGGGTTGGGAATGGTCACCCTTCTTTGGGACTGGCTGAATGAGAGCAAACTTCCAGCAAGAAGGAAAGGTACAAGTTGAGAGACAAAGGCGAAAGAGTTTACCTAGGCAGGGTGTAAGCACAGAAGCACAGTTTTTGAGGACAACAGGAGGGACTCCATCAGGACCGTATGCCTTTTTAGTATTGAGGCCAGTAATGGCAGAGAACACATCAGCTGAAGAAATTTTAATGTCAGACAATAGGAAGTCAGAGGGGGGAAGTGATGGAGGAATAGCACCGGAATCGTCTAAGGTGGAATTGGAGGAGAAAGTCTGAGCAAAGAGATCTGCTTTATCAGTAGAAGAAATAGCTACAGAGCCATCAGAGTAGAAAAGAGGAGGGAAGGATGATGAGGTAAAGTTGTTAGAAAGGTTTTTGGCAAGGTGCCAGAAGGAGCGAAAAGAATTTGAGTTGGAGAGTTGGGAACATTTAGCACGGATGAAATTGTTTTTAGCAGAGCGAAGAACAGACTTAGCACGATTCCGGGTAGAAATATATAAAAGGTGTGATTCAGGGGTGGGTTGGCTCCGGTACCTCTTATAGGCCCTCTCCTTGTTGCGGACAGCATTAGAACAAGCGTGATTAAACCAAGGCTTTCTTGCATTAGTCAGAGGATATGAGAAAGGAATGTATGCTTCCATGCCTGAGAGAATAACCTCCGTAATGTGTAATGTTGTTGTTGTTCTGTTGCTATTATTTTCATTTTGTTGTTGTTCTGTTGCTATTACTTTCATGTTGTTGTTGTTGTTGCTATTACTTTCATGTTGTTGTTGTTCTGTTGCTATTACTTTCATGTTGTTGTTGTTCTGTTGCTATTACTTTCATTTTGTTGTTGTTCTGTTGCTATTACTTTCATGTTGTTGTTGTTGTTGCTATTACTTTCATGTTGTTGTTGTTCTGTTGCTATTATTTTCATGTTGTTATTGTTCTGTTGCTATTACTTTCATGTTGTTGTTGTTCTGTTGCTATTATGCTCTTGTTGTGCTATTTTAACTTTCATGTTTTTGTTCAGCTGCTATTATTTTCTTGTTCTTGTTGTTCTGTTGCTGTTACTTTTGTGTTCTTGTTGTTGCTATTATGTACATGTTCTTGTTGTTCTGTTGCTGTTACTTTCATGTTCTTGTTGTTGTTGCTATTACTTACATGTTCTTGTTGTTGTTGCTATTACTTACATGTTCTTGTTGTTCTGTTGCTATTACTTCATGTCCTTGTTGTTCTGTTATTACTTTTGTGTTCTTGTTGTTCTGTTGCTATTACTTTTGTGATTTTGCTCTGCTGCTATGACTTTTGTGTTCTTTTACTGTTGCTATTACTTTTGCGTTCTTTTACTGTTGCTAGTACTTTCATGTTCTTGGGAAAAAAAAAAAAAAAAAAAAAGCCTCTACCACACTCGTACCATTCTACTACCTATAACATCCATCTTCACTACTTTAGGCTACTATCCCTGCCCTAATCATCACTCACCACAAGTCTTGGGTTCAAATCCAATTCTGATAATTTATCAATTCCAACCTAATTCAATTCATGTCCTCTTCAATTACAACTCAATTCATTTATTTCAAAGGCATGAATCGCAGCTTATCTGATCAACCTATAACCTCCTTACTTGCATGATTTTCATTATTGTTATTATTATGAATGTGAATTCCTGTTATAATGAATGGGTTTTATAGGCTTTAACTAGAATTGGTCTTGAAGATGTAGCATATTGCCATGTGGCAATGCTTGGAGAATTTGAGAGCAGATGACTCTTGGTATGCAAGTTTCGTTTCGTTTTTGAAGGCTCCAACATGCTTGCATGCGTCGGCCTTGGTCACCTAATGGCGGCCCTCCACGATGCTCGATCCCTGGCAGCCTCCCTGTTCAGTCCCTTAACCCTTAAGTCACACTTAATGACCTCGTCCCATGTCTTTCTCGGTCTACCCCTCCCAATCCCTCCCCCAATATTAACACCTCTCACCCTCTGTACCCAATTATCATCCCCCATCATCTCCACATGTCCAAACCACCTCAGCCTACCTCTCCTCATCACAACACCAATACAATCCAGTCCCATCCTACCTCTCAACTCTTCCATCGTAAACCCAGCCCCCCCAGGCCTTGCATGCAGGGACGTACTGCACATCCACTTAATCATTGTCATTTCTGTACGTTTAAACCTGCGAATATCCTCTTCCTTTACTGCCCAGGTCTCACTACCATACAGCATCACACTCCTAACACATGCTGCATACAAAGACCCCTTAGCATGTAAGGAGAGTCCTCTCAATGTCAGGAAAGGCAACAGCTCCCTGAACTTCTTCCAACCACTTCTCACCCTAGCAACCGAGCTAACTCCAGCCCCACCTCCAGCACATAACATGTCTCCCAAATAACAAAACTCCTCCACACACTCAAGAGACTCACCTGCAAGTTCAACCCTCTCACGTCTAACAATCTCCACCTGCTCTCCCCGACATGCCGCACACATGAAATCAGCATCATCTCGCAGTCTACCTCTAATACCACTACAGTATAGTACCTATTTATCTACATTATCAGCACAGTTTATTCTACAGACAGTACACATGAGTTAAAAAGAAAACAGTCTGCACTAATTATTTCTTAGCTATATAACATCTATAACACTGATACTTCGAGCATATGATCAGCGCCGGGTAAGGTACATAATGTTACCCAAAATTTCTAAGTCTTGTATTTTTAGCAGTAATATCTGCAACATTTAATACAAAATCCACTCCATTAATCACATCTATCCCTGCCCACAGAATCACACACTGCTAAATTATAATGATCCTGATCAAAATCCCCATAAAATACCTTGACACCACTTTTACTACACTGAAAGTATGCCAGTTTGGGGATGCACAGTAAATATTAGTTTGTTGAGCTATATAGATATAGAATTCATCACTGAAAAAAAAAAAATCAAAATGTTTTGTGGGAGTAAATCATGATACTTGTATTTGGCTCTGTGAGCATAGGAAAACTCATTTCTCTCACATGAAGTCTTCCATTGTTTCCTTAAAGAAGGCTGACAACAACTCACTTTCAATTCAAGGCAATGTTCATGGTTATCAATTGCCCCTTTGAGATGAACAATTCTGCTCTGCTGAGAGCTGGTTATCCCTTAGCCTTTCTGGCTGTCCTTATTCCTTCTCCTCAGCAAAATCTTCATCAGTCAGCTCATGAACTTTGGGGTTCCAGATATACAGTACAAGTCAGATCATCCCCTTGACCAGTAATGACCCAAATCTCATTCAGTGACAAGCTTGTACCATAACAAATCTTCATCATCCAATCTTGTGTTGTCCCATGAGAAGCGTAGAAGCCTGGGTCTAGGCAAGTTGGTCCTGATGTTTAAGATGAGAGTGACCAGCCTCACTCATCCCTGAGAGGCATTACATGAGCAATAAACCCAAACCATCCCTTGGATATAAACCAGCACAGGCTCAATCCGACTGGAGCACCTTAATTACCCACTAAACCACTTGGCGCCGTAATTTGGTTATATGGTTACCACCCAGTGTTGTAAATGGTTTCCTGGGGTACAGGAAACCATTTGGCTTGTCACTCATTGTAGTCACCCACAGGTAGAAGGAAGAGGAAAGAATGAAGGAAAGAAAGACAGAAGAGGAAGGAAGGAACAGAGGAAAGGGCAGTCAACCAAGAGCAGCACTACATTGCGTGAGTGGATGGTTAGTGTGTATTCATATTCTCCTAGCATTTTCTTATGGCAACAGTTACTTTCTGTATATATTTAATACACTAAACTCACATTTCAGTGTCAACAAACACTCGTTTTGTATCATACCATTTATAAAACCACCAACATGCTTGCATGCATCGGCCTTGGTCACTCCCAGGTCTCCTTCAGACTACCCCTCACAACCCTACCCGACATTAACACTTCTCACCTTCTGTACCCAAGTGTCATCCTCCATCTTCTCAAGATGCCCAAACTATCTTAATCTACCCTTTCTCACCACAACACCAATACATTCCAGTCCTATCCTTCCTCTCAATTCTTCAATTGTAATCCTAGCCTCCCCAGGTCTCATATTCAAGGACACACTACACATCCATCTAATCATTGTCATATCTGTACACTTGAACCTATGAATGTCCTCTTTCATTATTACCCAGGTCTTACTATCATACAGCATTACCAGTATGCTCCTTTACACATGGAGCATTGAATGATACCATATAAACACTATACATAACAATAGAGTTAGGAATGTATTTCATTACTACAGATCTGTGAATAACTAGCCTTTAAAGTTTTGCCATTTTGCAGTTCAACAAAATATAAATGCATCCACTTTGAATGAGGACTTATTTCAAATTGAGAAGTTTGGTTCAGCATATCTACAGAGTGGAGGGCACATACAAGTACTGTACTGTCCTTAAAAAGATGGGACTAAAACATTAAAAATTAAAGGATTGTATACAGTATTTCTGACCCTGATGTCATATGGCAATAATACAAGACAGTGGGTTAAGGTGCTGTTTCTCTCCGATTCAATTAATTTATTCAATTTCTTGAAACATATGCATGGTTTTATAATAAAAATTTTAGTTTGTCATAATTGTCTTATCACTATTAAGGCAATGACGGAACACATACCTAAAGTAACACAGAAAATTATTTGAAAATGTCAAATATAAGTTAACAAGGCAAAAACCGTATCATAACCAAACCCTGGGAGCACGGCATTTAATCTCTAAGGCAACAAAAACATAACATTCAACAGCAAAATTATCAAGCACATTCCAAAATAAAACATACATAATTTGCATACCGGGAATAACAAATGCAAATAAAGTTATACCCTTCAGAAAAATCACAAAATATAATCAGATAACATTTATAAATTTCAGGCAAGCTTAATTTCTGGTATGCTGAACAAACAGTAAAGAAATAGGAATAACGGTAATCCATCGGCCTCATACGAAAAAGCTTACATTTTTTCCAACAGAAAATCTATTGCTCTTGTAATGCCACACAGGGATGAGTGAGGCTGGTCACTCACATCTTAAATGTCAGGACCAACTTGCCTAGCCCTGGGCTCCTATGCTCCTCATGGGGCAACATAAGATTGGATGATGGATGGATTATCTATCCACAACCATATGCCATAATCCCTTAAGGGGTGGCCATTTGTCTTGAGTTAGTGGTTTTACGGGGAAGGGCATTAATCCTCTGCCAATCTACTTGTTGAAACACAGGGAACACATGTGGGTTGGTTATACGGTTACCACCCAGCACCGTAAAAGGTTTCCTAGCTTACTGGAAACCATTAGGCTTGTCACTCAAAGTAAAAGCTACCTGAAAAGGAAAGTCCATCCATCCATCATCCAATCCTATATCGCCCCATAGTAGAGTGCAGGAACTCGGGGCTAGGCAAGTTGGTCCCGACATTTAACATGAGAGTGACTAGCCTCACTCATCCCTGAGTGGCATTACATGAGCAATAAACCCCAACCACCCCTTGAATATAAACCTACATAGTCCCAATCCGATTGGAGCACCTTAATTACCCACTAAACCACCAGGCACCATAATATGGTTATATGGTTACCACCTAGCATGGTACTCGTAAATGGTTTCCTAATGTACAGGAAACCATTTGGCTTGTCACTCACGTCATCAACCACAGGCAGAAGGAGGAGGAGAGAATGAAGAAAAGGGAGTGTAAAGTCACCTGTAGGCAGAGGAAAGAGAAAAGAATAAAGTAAAGAAAGACAGAGAGGGAAATAATAAAAAGTGAGAGAGAACATGGGAGAAATAGGAAGAGAGGAGGGCAGACACAGAAAAAGACTGATAAATGTGAAGGAAGAAGTAGGCAGCACTACATCAAGTGAGTGGATGATGGTTGCCACCACCTACAAATATAAATCAACTCATTAAATAAAATAAAATAAAATTCACCTGAAATTTTCTTTTCTTCAGTTCCACTTAAACTTATATATGAACCCATGTCTGCTCATCACTGTCCCAACCCATATCTCCTCTTTCTATTTCCAAGGGAACAATGTCCTTCATTCACATGATGTACTCATCCCACCCAGCCCCAACATTCACCACTATCCTAACACTCCTGCTCATTCTTCCCACTTTTTGCTCCCCTTCTGATCTTGGTAACCACCAAACCAACTACTGTTCTGTAAATGGTGACTCTGCACATATTATATTCTCCTGAGACATCTGTAGATGATGCCCATCTCTCTTAGACTACATTTTTAAAAATCCGTATCTCTCTCTCTCTCACACACACACACACACACACACACACACACGCAATAATAATGTCTATGATAAGACTGAGATTTGAATATGCTGCACTGATATTGTTGCCACATCCGATAAAACACACTGATAAACTAGAAAAGGTCCAAGAAATGCCTACGAGGATGATCCCCAGCTTGACAGTACTCCTATCTGAAGAGACTGGATTTGTCAAAGTTACCAACCCTACAAGAGAGGAGGGAGAAAGGTGATTTTGTTATGATTTTAGTGGTATAACAGGATTGGAATGGGTGGAAAGAGAGGATCTGTTTGTGACTGATGATGGAAAAACAAGAGAACATGGATTTAAACTCAGTAAAAGCAAGTGCCTTAAAAACCTAAAAGGGTTCTGATTCCCTAGCAGAAGTATAAATATAGTACTTGAAACTGCCTACAAGGCAAGGTGGTGTGAGCAAAGAACATCCCTGTGTTTAAAACTAGATTAGATAAATGTGGACCTGGAGACAGGACATTATGAGTTTAGATCATTTCCTGTATGCTACAACTGGGTAAATCCAACTAGGTCAACACACACACACACATACACACACTCACACACACAGAATTAGTTGACCCAACAAATTAAAGAAAATACATGGGTTAGAGGGGTTGAAACTACTGTATTATGGTTAGACCTTATTTTCTCAAGGGATTCCAGTGATATAATGGGAAAGAGCGAATATCTGGTCTCAGAGAGGGATGTGGTGGTAGGAGGTATTTGAGACAGAAATATACAAACTGGTATAATTATGGAAGGGCAGATTTTGATGCTCTGATACAACATTTTTGAGACCTCGATTGGAGCCAAATGGAAGCAACCAAAAATATTCATGAGAAGTATGAATACTGATGAATACTTACAAGGAAGGGGTCAACAGTGTCGCACCGCTGCCCAGGTGTCGTTACAGTATTTCTCAGGAATATATTCTCCCGTATTTAATACTGAATGGTAACGTGGTAAAACCGCCTCGACCCTGGCAACGCGCGACATGGTGGACTTTACTAACACGCCACTACACACATGTACTAGGAACTGGAAGAAGTGAAAAAATAATATGGCTTTTCTAGGCTTTAATTACAAAATAGTATTTACAAAAATCTTCAAATAACTCTGAGGTAATTCCCACCTCATTTCACTTCACGTGCAAATGTGCCAAAAAACCGCACATACACATCTACTCTTAAGTCACTTGAATACTAACACTATTTTAATAAAGCAAAGCCAGTCTTGTAAAAAATCTCTAGTGCTGTTATATATATAGCACTCTTTACTCACTCATATATATGAATCTTCACTGTTACATCAGTACAAGAAAAACACATTTAACATTTAAAATCTTAGAGTCCTTGTACTAGTCCCAGACGACAGACAAATAAAATAGCACTGCTAGTCGGTTGTACCCACGGTCACAAAGCATGTACTTTCACTTACTACCAGTAGTGCTCGCATTGCTGACTCCCTGGAACTTTACGTTGGCTATACAGCGACGTCTCTGCACCAAGCACGTCGGCTGCCTCACCATTCACTAGGGCTCTCCTCCAGGCTCTAGTCTGAACTGAACTCTCTAGCCCTATCTGGCCTCAGAAAGTTGCCGATGTTCGCCAGCGGGCATGTGGTTGTGAGGTGGGTGATAACTTCACCCACTCATCCAACGCCGTCACCCACATCTCACCCGCTTCACCCGTTTGCCGAGCTGGATCAGATCTGCAGACTCAGCGCACGCTCCCACGATCGGATAACGCCCAGCCAGCAGTCTTGTGCATAAACAAATTGACCAACACCACCTGCACTACCCCTCTCTCTCTATCTCTTCCTCCTCCTTCCTCCAGTTATCTCTTTCTCTCAACCTCTCTTCCTTATTCCATCTCCCTATTGCCCACAGCTGTACACAGAATCCATCGAACCCCTACTCTTTCCCCCCTGTCCGCGTTTCATCCTAAACTCACGTCCGGCAGGCGGTGTCACCTGCACACCTGTCACAGCTGCGTGTCTTCTTACACCTGCCCGAGGGGATGCATGTCGGCTTCCCGACAACAGGCATGTCCCAAAATTCTCAACAATGATGGAAAAGATGAAAAAGTTTTTTAATGACAAATGCAGAAAATCACTTCCAACAAGAAACAGAGCATGGAATAAGGTACGAAGACAGTACTGTACAGTGAAAGTCCTTCCAGTGAGTATAAGAAAGTAAGAAATTTTATCCATCTATCTACAGCCAGACGCCAAAATCCCGTAAGGGGTGGCCGTTTGACTTTTGAGTTACTGTAGTTGTTTTATGGGGAGGGGCAATAACCCTCTGCCAATCCACTTGTTGACATGTAGGGAACATATTTGGGCTGGTTATTGTATATGGTTACCACCCAGCATTGCAAATGGTTTCCTGGCTTACAGGAAACTATTAGGTTTGTCACTCAATGTAAAGCGACATGAAAAGGAAAGAGTAATAAAAAGTGACATGAATGATGGGAGAAACAGGAAGAGAGGAGGGCAGACACACACAAAAAATATGAAAAAGGTGAAGGAAGAAGTAAGCAGCACTACACTGAATGAGTGGATGATGGTCACCACCACCTACCACAAAGTAAGAAATTATGTAAAAACACAGAGAGAAAGATGAATTCAAAAGGACATTGTTATGAAATGTATTAAAAAAAAAAAAAAATCTATGGACTGTTAATAAAATGAAAATCTGGGACACTATACCAAGGCTGAGAGTTAGAGGTTACATTATGAGAAGGATGAAGAGATCTGAGTTAACAGCAGCGAACACTACAGTTGGTTTTGTCACAGGATGAGTTTGAGGATTGTAAGGAGGAAATAAGAGTTCCATAAATGCTAGAGGTGGTAACTAACAAAAGTGAAGTACAGTATTGAAACTAATAAAGGCAATGGACATAAAAAAGGCAATGGGACCAGAAGAAGAGGTAGAAAGGATCCTCAAATAATGTGCAGACCAAATGGGGGGATTAGTTCATTATAGTAGGAGTTTTCTAGACAGAGGTAAATTACCGATAAAGTGGAAAAGAATAAACAGTGCCATTATAGGAAAGAGGAGACAGAGAAAACCCACTGAACTATTGGTCTGTGTCTCATTCTAGTGTTTTGTAAACTGAAAAAAGTTAGAAAAATATGGACTCAGTTTCTAGAAGGGAATGAATTTTAAACAGCAAAACAATTACACTTTAGAGAAGGATCATCAAGCATTATTAATCTGCTCAGTGTCTACAGCAAAGCTGTGGATATTAAACAAGAAAGAGAGAAAGTTGGGGAGATTGTGTCTATCTGGATCTGAGGAAGGCATTTGAAAGGGGGATACATAAAAGGCTATTGTGGAAACTTTATTACCTGCTGGAGGGGTAAATGGGGAATTCTTAAAATGAATGGAAAACTTTTTCTTGGGAAGACAGACAAGAACGGTTACAAGAGGTAAAGTATCCCAGTGGAAAATTGTAACCTGAAGACCACTCCAGGGCTCAGCGCTGGCCTGTCTTGCAAGAAAGACTGAGCAGCTATATGAGCGTATGTTTGCCGATGATGCAAATTATGAAACACCGTACAAATGAAGTTAGCAGTGCAGAGTTACAAGGTGACAGACAAAATACACAACTGGAGTCAGACCTGGAAAATAGACCTTAATGCAGAGAAACATCAAGCACTAGATATGTAGGTCAGTTAGATGAGACTCATGTATATATACAAAACTGGAAAAAAAGAAAACTAGCAAAGCAAGAGAAGAGAAGGATTTAGGAGTAATCATACAGGATGACTATCACCAAACATTAGTAGAATTATTAGAGGGGCATATGAACTCTTGACAAACAAGGTAGTATCTCCTCATTATATGAAGATGTAATGAAATTACCGTGCCCATTATAAGACCACGACTTGAGTACGCAACAATAACATGGCCACAAAAAAAAAAAAAAAAAGATAAATAAGAAAATAAACTGGAGAAGGTACAAAGGACAGCCACAAAAATTATTCCACACTTGAGAGAAAGAGAGAGAGAGAATGCTATAAACACACAATCCTTAGTTCCACCATGTTGTTGTTCTCAAGGTTAAAGTGTCTGAATTTGGAGGGATGGCGACAATTGTGACAAAACTACAAACCTGAGAAAACTATCAGAAATAATATCAGCCCATTCCATACTTCAGTATTATTAATGGGAAAGGTAGGATGCGTACAAACATTAATATCAACACACACAAGAAGAAGCTATAGTTCAGAGTCTCAGTTTCACCTTGTATGCAAAACTATCAACAATTAAGGCTTAAATATAAATTTAGTATTTTAAGGGTGCTGAAACAATATGAGACTCATTTAACATCAACAAACACAGACTGAATGGAACTGAATTACATAATGAAAAGATGTCATCTGAAACTACACCTACTGTGCACTAAAAATGGCATCTCCAACTCCATGTTGCCCGTCTGACCAGTGAACTTATAGCAAAGAAGCCCACAAAATGATCTGGACAACCTTGAATTTCTATACCCACAGGGGTGTTATGAAATGGATGCTATCTTTTTTGGTATGTGTACTTTCAAATAGCTGGTACTTCACTTCATAATCATTTAAGCACAGTAGTTGCATGGCACCGTAGGAGAGATTATATGGTTATAAAAAAAAAAAAAAAAAAAAAGCTACATTATTAAGACTCAAACTGATGCAAACAGCTCATTATCTTTGCCCCAAAAGGCACCACACAATTTCTAATATACAAAACAAACATAGGGAGGGAGCAGATGAAAAATCCAAGAACTAGACAATGGCATTGTGGCCACGGGTCTGAAACTGACAGTAGATCCAATGAAATGGTCAGCAGGACTGGTGGAGACCGTATGTCGCTCAGTGGGAAATGCTCTTGTATTATTTGTTGTTGATTAACCCCGGTTTGTCTGGCCGAGCAGACCCATCAACCGCAGACAAAAATTGCCCCTGCAGGGCAGTCCCATGCATTGAACTGATGTTCCTTTACAGGTTGACAGTGCTTTGAGATGCAGGGAATATTGTGGAGATTTGATTCCTGGATGAACACTGCATTTGCGGTGCTCCATCCAGTTAGCAGGGGCACCAGAGCAGGCTCCATGCCACCCCATTATCTGGTTATATGGTTACCACCAAGCACTGTAAATGGCTCTTGGGTTACAGGAAACTATTCAGTGTAGAGCCACCTGAAGTGCAGAGAACAGTAATAAAAAGTGACAGAAGGAAAGGGACAATTGGGAAGCAATGAGGGAAGACAAAGAGATAGAAAAAGAAAGACAAAGGAAGAAATAGGCAGCATTACAGTATATCAAGTGAGTGGATGGTAGTCATCACCACCTAGAACTATGTGCTATAGTAGGTAGTAACTTCATTCTGTGTACCAGCTCAAAAGACGGGTGCACAAGAGTGGGCACTGGTGTGCAGAGTAGGCTGAACAATGTCACAAACATTGGGTGTTGCACAACCATGGGAAATCATACCCAATCCCACATTAATAACTTAATATCAGCTGGTACAGAACTGTTCATACCCAGTCAACAATTCACTACATGATCAGACTCCTCAAAATGGTCTGACAACAATTGTGCCTGAGCAATGACCCAAAAGGCCTTAGTATATAACTTTAACTTAACATTAAAAACATCTGAATCCCTCAATCAATTTAAAATTGCAAGAAACCATGCAAAAGCAGTAGTGAATCTCACTAAATCAAACTTTCTTCAGAACCAATCATCTAAACTATTAAATAACCCATATGACAATAAAATATTCTGGTCAACTCTCAACTGTTTCAATAACAACTGTAGGTCATCAACCATTCCCCCAGTAAAATCTTCGGATGGAAACATTATACTGTAAATGACCCACGTGGAAAGGCGAACAGCCTCGCTAGTACGTTTGTCACAAATTCTACCTTAACCCATTGTGTCCGAGTGTCATGTATATGGTACGTCATCCCGGGGCCGTCCGGGTGGCATGTATGCATGATCTAGTAATTAGCGCCATTGTTTGAATATTCAGCTGGTTATTTCCACCACACGCAGCCACTGGCAACCCCCCGGCACACATCCCAATGACGCTCCTGTTGCCTGCATACCTCCATCATGAACAGACCTACGCAAAAACTTTTCCATGTCCGGACCCTTGGCTGAGCGCCCGCAGCTGCCAACTTCAACAATGAAGTCTAAAGGCCCGAAAAGGAAAGGACTTAGTGATAGTGCAATAGGAAGAAAATTGGACCTGCCATTATCACCAACAGTAAGCAGGGAAAGTGACTCCTTCTCTGATGAAAGTGACCGTCGTGTTGAGTGTGGAAATGTATGCATCAGATGAGGAGGGTGACCGTGAGTTCTCCACTGTGCGGCAATCTCTTCCCTCTGCACGATCATCAGCCTTTTCTGATGATGAAAAAGGGTCAGATGATATTGATGATCCTGCAGAGAGGGATATTTGCACAATGGAGAAGATGGAAGAGGAAGTAGGGAGTGAAGAAAGAGAGGACGTGGAGGATGGTGGGAGGAGGAAACGCCGCAAGCTGAGCCACGCACCAGCGCGTGACTCACAGCCTACCGTGGAAATTTCCACACATCCTACCTCAACACTAACCTCTCCCACACGTCCTGCATCTATACCTGCCTCGCCAAGCCGGCCTGCCTCACCACATGCCTTGCCATGCCAGTCTGCCTTACCACATGCCTCTCCACACTGGCCTGACTCACCACATGCCTCGTCACCTACCTTGCAACACGACCCTGCCTCATCACCACAGCCAAGTACGTCAGGGTATGTAGGTGCAAGTACACAGTGAGGATCAGTTTATGGCCAGCAGGCACGTGCCCGTCCCCGAATATTAGCATCGCCATCACCACCATGATCACTGTCACCAGCATCATTACCATCACCACCACCATCACCTGCCTCAGCCAGCGACTATTCGGTGGACTCACACTACGGCGCCATGCTAGGGGCTGGGGCAGGCACAGGGCAGGCCACGTGCATGGCAAGCAAGGCAGGGACCATGGGTGGGTAGGAAACATTTGCCTGGGAGAAAGGGGTGGGGTTTCATACTGATTTACCTCTGTTTTATGACATAAATGCAGGTGTGCAGCCAGAATTTCTGTGCAATCCATCATCCGCCCCTGTTGATTTTTTCATTTTTTTTTTACAACTACAGTAATGGGGGTAGGGTTTTTTTTTCAAGAATTCTCCCCCAGTATCCCTGCTTGTCGTAAGAGGTGACTAAAAGGGTTGGTGGTGGGTTAGTGCCCCACCCTGTAAAAACAACTAACTAAAAAAACGAACAAGAAGCCTCGGACCAGGACTGACCAAAAGTTGACGACAAAGGAACGGACAAAGGACTTGGTAAAGATTGCATCGTGGAATGTTTGGGGTATGAATGATGAGGTGAAAGAGAGAGAGAGATTGTACAGGTGCTTGAGAGTGCAAAAGTGGATATATGTGGAATAACTGAAACTAAATGGCAAGGTGAGAGTGTGAGAGAATGGGAGTATGGATGGGGTATCTGCGCGGGAGTGGGTGAGAATGAAAGAGCGAAAGAGGGAGTGTGTATTGCTGTGAGCAACAGGTGGAAGGAGAATGTAAGAGAGTATGGATCAGTTGGGTCAAGGATTGTGTGGGTAAGAGTGAAAGTTGGACTACAAATGTGGGCAATTGTGTGCATGTATGCGCCAACGCAAGATCGTGTAAGTTGAGTGAGAGAAGAGTTTTGGACAAATGTGGAAGCCTGCTTGGAAAAATTTGAAAGGAATGAGAGAGTGTTTCTGATTGGAGATATGAATGGAAAAGTAGAGAATGAGAAGGTGGATGGAGTAGTTGGTGAGTCGGGTGTGCCTGTAGAGATGGATGAGAATGGCAGTGCTTTAGTGGACATTTGTGCTGGGAGGGGGTTGGTGGTAGTTAATACCCTCTTCAGGCACAAAATGATCCATAGGTATACATGGCGAGTGGTGAGAAGAGAGGAACGGGGAATGAATGAACGGAAGGCAATGATTGACTATGTGTGTGTGGATGAAAGGATGAGAAGATGTGTAATGGATGCAAGAGTATATAGAGGTTAGGGGAGTGGACTTTCTGAACACCACTTGGTGGTGGCCAGAATCAGAATCCAAACAAGATGGAGGAAGAGAAGAAGGGAAGGACAGGAGGAAGTATTTGTTACAAGGAGGGTAGAAAAGTTACAAGAGGATGGAATAAAGGCTGAATATAAAAGGGAAGTGAAGGAGCGACTGGGTAAATATAGATTGGAGCAGATGGGGGACGTGGAAGGTGTGTGCAAGGTATTCACAGAAGAAATCTGTGCAGCATGTGAGGTGGTGTGTGGGGTGAAGAGAAGACGAAAGGGGGTTCAGGGAACAGCATGGTGGACTGAAGAGGTGAGAGAGGCTGTGGCACAAAAGAGGAAAACATATAATGAGTGGATGAGGAACAGGGGCGTCGAAGAAGCTGAGAGACGGACGAGAGAGTTATACGTAGTGAGGAGGAGAGAGGTGAAAAGATTAGTAAGAGAGAGTAAGAAGAGAGTGGATGAGGAATTTGGAAGGAATCTGAGTGCAAAGTGGAGGGAATGTATGTTCTGGAAGGAGGTAAAGAGAGCTAGACAGGGTGCCAACAAACTCAGTGGGGGTGTGAAAGATAAAAATGGTAGATTACTAGTGGAGAAGGGAGAAAAAGTAAACAGATGGAGAGAACACTTTAATGAACTGTTGAACATAGAGAATGAAAGTAATGCAAGTATAAGTGGCTGGGGAATGGCAGGGAGAAGGAGGGTTGTGAGAAGAGAGGAAGAAATCANCTTGGGAAGTGGAGTGGGAGGAATGGCCTCCCCACTGTCCTTGAACCGCTTCACCAGTCTCTGCACTGTCCTCAGTCTAACACCATCTGATTTGCAATAAATGGGAGTTTGTGGCCAGCTTTGTATAAAGTAATCACTTCCACACGTTTGTCCTTGCTTGTGGTTACTTTAGGCATGATGAGAATGTGGTAGGTAACCAAATAACTGTGTTATTTGAGTCAAAACATGCCCTCGTGGTGCATCACACACAGAGACAATCCTCCTCCTGTGGCTGCCCAAACATTACTGAGCCTGCTCCTGTGGTACCAAACCTATCAAGCAGGGTTGCCAGCTCCCGTTGAAAAAGCGTCAGCTCATTTCGCATCACAGGGGAGGGTAGTATTGACCCTACCTCACTGAACGTGAAGAAGAATGACGTCGGCAAAAAAACATCAATACTTTCCGCGCCTACTGTATGTTCAACGATTCCTTAAAGTGTTCTCTCCATCTGCTCACTTTTTCTCCCTTCTCCACCAGAAATCTACCATTTTTATCTCTCACTCCCCGACTTCTTTATCACCCTGTCTAACACTCTTTATCTCTTTCCACAACATTTTCTTACATTCCCTCCACTTTACACTCAAATTCCTTCCAAATTCCTTTATCACTCTCTTCTTACTAATCTTTTCACCTCTCTCCTCTTCTCTACATAGAACTCTTTCTTCCATCTCTCAACTTCCTCCACGCCCATTTCTCATCCACTCACTATATGCTTTCTTTCTTTTTTGCGCCACAGCCTGTCTCAACTCTTCATTCCACCAAGCCATTCCTTGCACCCCCTTTCGCTTTCTCTTCACCCCACACACTACCTCATGCTGCACAGGTTTCTTCTGTGAATATCCCCCATCTGTTCCAAATCATATTTACCCTACTGTTCCTCCACTTCTCTCTTATATTCTGCCTTTTTTCCATCCTCTTGCAACCTTTCCACTCTCCTTGTATGGACTACTTCCTCCTGTCCTTCCCTTCTACTCCTCCATTTCATTTGAACCTTGACTTTCAACACCACCACATGGTGGTCAAAAAGTCCACTCCCCCAACCTCTGTAAGCTCTTGCATCTATACACATAATCACCATTCATTCCATTCACCACCCACCCTTCTCATCACTTGCCACGTATACCTGTGGATCATTTGTGTCTAAAGAGGGTGTTGGCTATCACCAACCCCCTCCCTGCACAAACGTCCACTAGAGCACTACCATTCTCATCCACTTCTGAAGACACACCCAACTTTCTGACTACTCTATCCACTTTCACATTTCCTACTTTTCCATTCATATTTCCAATGCAAAATACTCTCTCATTCCTTTTCCATGCATGCTTCCACATTTGTCCAGAACTCTTCTTTCACTCTACTTGCACTATCTTGTGTTGGCAAATACACACACAATAGCCCACATTTATGGTCCAACTTTCAAACTTATCCATACATTCCTTGAGCCAAGGGATCCATACTCTCTTATATTTTCCTTCCATCTATTGCACATAACAATACAGACTCCTCCTTTTGCCCTCTCATTCTCACTTACTCCAGCACATCTACAGTACCCTATCCATACTCCCATTTAAGGATGCTATAAAATAAAATGGTAAACATATGCTTTATTTAAAAGGGGATTAAAGAATCCCCGAGCTAGACCTTACAATGAGATCATATAGCCCCGCTAGGTAACTGGAGGGCGCTACCCCTCCCGGCACGGCAGTCCCGGGCGCGGCTCGAACTCGCGACCCCCCAGTCCCGCTACCTCTGAGCCACCATGCCCCCATATGCTTTATTTGAGGCAGCAGAAACACCTTACCAAATCAGTTCTTCTTCCTGTTTGTCTGTTGTATTTCCCTGATTATTTCTACGGTGGTAAATAAACGTCATGCGAGATGTGCTTCATCGATATTTTTAGCTACCAGTATGTTCCACTGTGACAACTCATTTGATTCACCAGTATAACGACAGAAAAGATTGTTCTAACCTAAGTGTTTAACTAAACCTAACCAGGACCTGGAGCGGTCATGTCTTCGCCATGGATCTACCCCACCAGAGGCTGTCAAAGCAGAAGTGGAGGATATCATGGGGGTCATACCACCGCAAACCCCCCAGGCCCCTCACGAGGCCCGAGAACCTGGGAGTGGCTTTGGTCACCTCACACCTCTCAGCACAACACATACAACAACACCATTTTTTCTACACCAAGAAATGAATCCCCAGAGGTCATTTCTTGACAACTTTTTCTAGCCGAGGACATTGAGAGCAATCCAGGATTCACCAACAAATACATACAGTAAGACCTCACTATAACGGACTAATTGGGGCCAGAGCCATTCCGAAAAATGCGAAATTCCGATAAAAGCGACATCCGGACTTACCCCTGCTAATCTGGACTTTTTCCGACATATTAGACATTAGTTCGGATTGCATCAGTGGTTTTCACCACCATTGCAGTACTGTACTGTGTTATACCTTCACTACATTAATCAAATGGTATAATAATACTGTACTGTGCACTGAAAAACGTGTCTTTTACTTGTCTTATTGTGGTGAACATAGCTGAAGTGGTCAGGCAGTCCGGACTGCTTCTGGCTTTATCGGACTTTTTCCGATATATGGGAGTTTAGTCCAGTAGCTCCTCGAGTCCGATAAAAGCGAATTCCGGTGTACTGAAGTCCGTTATATCAAGGTCATACCGTATGTCCAACATGCTCAAAACCTATCACGCCAAGCCGACAAACAAAGGGATCAGTTCAGTGCAATTCCTGCAAGAGCTTGACCCATTACACCTGCACAACACTTGCATCCAGAAAACATTACATAAACACCAGGACTTGCTCCTTATGCTCCTTCCCCACACCCACTAACCCCTCCACCAACCCTACTCCTACTTCCTCCACACCTCAGCCAAACACACCGATCCTTCCCACACCATCCAATCCCCCAACCCCTCCCATTCTACCCCATCCTAATCAAACCCAACCCTTATCTCCATCACAACCTTCTCCTAGCCCTTCCCCTCCACCCACACCACCACCTCCCCCCCATTCTGCAGCGGCCAACACACATTGCACACACAACATAAACATCCTTCCATTAAACATAGATGGCATAACACCAAAAAACAAGAACTCCCACAATTCATCAAACAACAAAACATACACACTGCCATCTTACAAGAAACAAAACTACATGGAACACAAAAAACACCTACATTTCATAATTTCACCACCATACGACAAGACCGGGCCGACGGCAGTGGCAGTGGACTCATCACCCTGGTACACAAATCCATCAACTTTTCAGATACCAGTGCACACACAAAGTCACTTCTCCCCCCACATGACACCACAACAGAAATACAATCAATTAAAATATATACTGGTAACAAATCACATATAACAAATGCCAACACATACATTCCCCCCAACTATCCCCTACAGTACCACACACTCTCCACAAATACACCACATCACTAACATACCCATCATCATCCTGGGTGGTGATTTCAATACCAAGAAGTTGGCCTGGCATGTCAACAACCCTAACACAGACAGAGGGCTGGTACTACAATCCCAAACAGATCATCTTTTCATACTGCATAATATCCATCAATATACCCATATCCCTCACCAAGCCCTCTTCCTCCCATCATCCCTAGACATCACCTTCTGCTACCCAAACCTCACCTCCACAACATCCTAGAGAGTCGTCCAACCCTTGGATCCGATCACCTCCCAATCATCATCACTACCAAAACCAGAATCACCCCAGCTGGCCACAGACACACATACACTAATTATAAGAGAGCCAACTGGGATGCCTTCACAACTGGAAAAGAGCATTTTCAAACATTAAACAAAACATCTATCACAAACATCAACACCGTTGTGCACATTTTCAATACAATTATACAAAATGCAGACAAAAGACACATCCCTAGAGGCAACAGAAAAAGACACAACCCCAACTTCACACCAGAAATTCAAGGCCTCATCAGTCAATGGGACACACTACGACATACCTCAACACCCCATACACAAGACACCATACAACAAATACAAGAACTCAACACTCGAATAAACAATAAAATATCAGAACAGCAAACACTAAACTGAAATAATTATCTCCAAACACTTGACCACAAAACAAACACCAGCAAACTCTACAAAATACTAAACAGCATCCCATTCTCCAGCAGCAGAACTACACAATCACACAATGCCATCACAACAACAGACACCATACCTTCAAACAAAGAACAAGCAAACACTCTCATCAACCACTTTTCACATGTCAGCCATCTAAACCCCCATCGTGACGACCGACGTATCTTCCGACGTAGGAGAGAGTTCCCCACAGACCCAGACTTCGCACCTTTCACTTAAAACCAGATAAAGCACATCATTAGCAACCTAAAGGACTCATCTATCTGCCTGTGGACCAGACAACATAAGCAACATTCACCTTAAATGCCTTGGACCACAAGGCATACAAGCACTCACCAACATATCAAACTACAGCTACTCACACAACATAAAACCCAACATCTGGAAGCATGATATTATCATCACTATCCCTAAACCCAACAAAGACCCCATGTTACCTTCCTCACACCGCCCCATCACACTCCTCTGCACCCCCTCTAAAGTCACTGAATGTCTGGTACTACAACCAGTTACACCTCACACCCCCCTAGCCCCATCACAACATGGCTTTAAGCCACTACACTCCACAAACACTCTTCTTACAGACCTTACACAGAGAGTTTTTGATGGCATGAATTCAGCTAGGCAACCACATAGAACACTCCTACTCACATTAAACATTAGCAAAGCTTTTGATGCCATCCCCTGCCACAACCTCACAAACAAAATATTCAACTCAAACATGCACAATAACACAAAAAGATGGCTGGCAAATCACTTAGCAAGCAGATATGCACATATAACATTTGCCGGTCAGTCTTTGAACATCAGAAACTTTACAAATGGCATCCCCCAAGGATCTGTTTTGTCCCCTACACTCTTTAACCTATACATGCACGACATACCCACACCCACACACTGCAGATACACATAGCTTCCTATGCAGATGACATAACACTTACATGTACACACCAAAATGCAAACACTGCTGCACAAATCCTTCAACCTTACCTCAATACACTACATAAATGGTTCACCACAAACAGGCTCAAAAAAGCCCCAGCCAAATCTACAGTGACCCTTCTCACAAACTGGACAGCAGAACACAGTCACATTCCACACCTCACTGTAAAAAACACTCCCCTACCACACAAACACACACACACACACACACACACACACATACACAAAATCCTTGGTGTACCATACACCAATGTCATTTAAACAACACATCACAAACATTAAAAATAAAATAACACCAAGACTCAATGCCTTGAGGTCACTTGCCCATACAACATTTGGACACAACAAAGAAACCACCACCACAGTATACAAATAATATACAGTATATGTATAATTCAGTGATGCTTGGGCTCCTAACCTCACTAAAACACTCAACAACACTCTACAGACCATACAGAACAAGGCTTTAAATATAATCACAGGCTGCACAGCTACTACACCCACAGACCACCTACATCAAGAAACTAAGTCCTCAAAGTCAAGGATCACCTAGACATGAGAGGCACCCAAATTCTCGCTGCAGCCTCCACAAACCTACTACATCTACTACACTACACGGCAGCACATCCACACACACCAAGGAACATCAAAACAACACCCAGAAGATGATATCATACACAAATACTCTCATCTCTTCCCCCCTCAGACTAGCTTCCAGAAGCATGTCCATACTCAAATCATGCGCCACTCCATTCAGTCACTTAAAGACAACAAACAGCTGCATGCACGGCCTCCTGATATCCACCCTTCTGAATCCTATCTCCCTTGTGAGGACAGGGTCCACCTGGCCAGGCTGAGATGTAAGCATCATCCAGCCCTCTTAAGTTACCAGAAGAGGCTGGATGACTGTCGCTGATGCCTGTCCAAAATGCAACACAGCACCCCATACTATTAAGCACATTATGGAAGACTGCATTGCACACAATCATCTATGCCAACAACACAACATACTCTCCTTGAGAGCTCTGTGGGGAAGCCCGATCTCGGCCATGGCCTTCCTCAGGGACTCTGGGCTGTTCGGCCAGACCGCCTAGGGAACAACTACTACTACTAAACCTAACCTAATGTAGCTTTACTTAATAATCTAACCTAACCTCCAGCTGGGAAGATGGGAAACAAAATCCATCTTTTTGAGTAAGTTGAGTATGATTCTTCCACCATGCCGTAAACCAACACTCAAGGGTACGACTTAACGAACATGATGATAAAAGGTGGGAAATTTTTCAGCAGGAAAAGGTAACTAACCACCCTGAAAATAGTCAGAAAAATGCAGGAAACAAACTGGAGGAATATGAAATGAACTGGTAAGGTTCTTCTACTGCCTCAAGTACAAAAAAAAAAAAAAAAACTGCCAAGGTCAGGTCCAAAGACTGTAGCTTTCACTGTTTTGTTAGGTTGGTTGGTATGGCTTGGACAGTGTTTTCATTACCTTTCCCTCTGGATATCCAGATTGGTGATAGGGATTCAAACTAAAGGTCTAAAGGATGCCTTAAGTTAAGCCCAATTAATACTCAAGATGCAGCTGGAGGGTTTTAGTCATGCAAATTAATTATCTACATATTTGTGTGATCATTCCATCAACAAAGCAAATTCTCTCAATACAGTCAGATTTTAACAGTCTAAGTTAAAAAAATATATATATAAGTTTAGCCAAATCTTCACCAACCTATGCCTTGAATCCAAATGACGTTTATTTAGGCTATAATCTAACACTGCCGTATTTATCTGATAAACTCCTTTACTTTTAACAACTACTTAACAACGATACTTATAACAGAATTTCAGTAATTAAGGGGTAAAGTTAAGCATACAACAAATGGCAATAACAGCGAAATTCCCTGCAAAATATACAATAAACGAATAAGTTAAAACAAAAGGATAAACATAACAACTTAAGAAACTTCTTCAAAAATGTTGTTCATATTTCGACCGGGCTTTCAAGGGCAGCCAAGGACGATATGAAGGTGACATATTCCTCAGCTTTCGACTCTACAGAGGTTACTTAATTTTGTAACAACTCACAATGGAAGAACATTCAGCATTTAACTTCTGTATGAGGTAAACAGTCCCAAGATTGATAAAACTTTAATAATAATGTATCAAACATTATTACTAGCTGGCAACTTCTATCAGCTGAGAAACGTCACAATTATCTTCAATGTCAATCCAAATTACCTGTATTTGTTGAATCTATTTGGGTCACTCTTAAACAGGTCGAGGATTTTAATATTCTTGCCACTGGAGTTATAATACTCCTGGAGATTCTTAAAAGCTGCCTCTTCAGTGAGATAACCCTTTCCTTCCATGGTGCCAACAGCAGACTGAGGCGGCTGAACTGCGGTCAATGCGGCGCTTCGAGGGAAAGTGTGCGCTGGCGCTGAACAGACTTTGTGATTGTGAAGATAAGGGCGTGCGAATTTATCTTTGCAGCAGTTACTTAACTTGGGATATAGATAAGTTCCAGGGTAAAACTTCAATACATTTTTGTACATAACAGTTTTCCTAAACGGAAAAAACAACAATGCCAAGGCAACGAGAGGAAAGTGTGCAGTGTTGAACAGTAATATACCGGTAAAAAGACGAGAGTTTATTTTTTACGTCAATTATTTGAAACGGAATTATAAATGAACTCTAGCGAATACCCTTAATGTACTTTAGCACATACTAGGTATAACAATAAATGATGGAGAGGAAAGATATGGAAATTCTAAACAGAAGACCTGTTACAACATTTTAGCCTTGAGTGGTGAAAGTGGCTTGGAAACAATGATAGTTTGCGGTCACGTCACGGTTTCGGAGTGTTCTACACGAGATGTTGAGTGGTGCCAGCTTTCACTTTTCAGCGCACAGTATGTGTTCGTGTCGAAAACAATTTTGATCTGAAAATTACGATTACTTTCTGTGCTTCATACCTCAAGTGTTGAATCAAATTTTTCCAGGTCTGGTAATTTTGGTGAATAAATAAACTATTAGCTTTTGCGGTTAACCAACTAACGGTCAAAGCGCTGAGCCCGGAAAAGGGTATAGCAACATCGTCTATTTTCGATGTGGTGCGGATATTGCCAGTTAGGTAACAACTAGCTGAGGCATCTGCAGTATGCCAAGGCTGACCTGACTGACTGATTGATATATTAATTACTGTAAAGGTATATAAAGTACTTATATAACAAAAGAAGGTGGTGGGTCTTGACACACAATCTATACATCCATCATCCAGTGCTACGTGTTCTTAGGTCAACTTCTTGTCCTCTGAACACGAGCGACTGATCTGGGGTTCCCTTCGAGACCGGGTCTAGAGCATGCAACTATAGGAACAGGGCATAAAAACTCGGATCAACAAACCTTTCACGCATATTGCCTTAGAATCAGCACAGTACTTAACACAATATCAACACAATACTCTGTACAGGTAAAAGGCACAACAAGACAGAAGGAGTGGTTTGGGCTGCTGGGGACTTGGGCTTCTCACAGGTGTTGTCCAGGTGTGGGAGGGGTCTCGTCAGGTGTGTCCTCTTGCAGGAGGCACGGGACCACTGCCAGAGACCAGGTCGTCCAGAGTGGGCTGCTGGGCGGCATGGAGGGAGGCCCTTCCCTAGTGGGGCCTCGGTGGGGAGGTCGACCCTTGGGACTAGGCCGAACAGAGCAAGCAGGCGTGCTTGCTTGTGTCCGCTCCTGGAGGAGGACTGCTTGCTGATGGGGCTGGGGAGGTCACGCCCCGGAGTCCTGGGGCGCCCCTGGGTGACTGGGGGCTGCGGTCTCGCTCGGGTCAAGCCGCCGTTAGGGGCTGCCTGCGATGTCTCTTTCTTTGGGAGTCTGACAGCAGGGGGTGTTGTCGGGGCGCTAGCTGCAGGGCATGGATCCCCAGACTCATCACGGGGCTTAGCCAGATCTCCTCCAGCTGCAACTCCGCCGGGGGACTGCCTCTGTGGGGAGAGAGAGAAGTGTGTCCCACTCGGCCTCCGGAGGGGTGAGGCAAGCAAGGGACATCCCCTGTGAGGGACATCACAGGGGTAGAAGACGAGGGACATATGGTGGCTGATCCCTCCCCAGCATGGAAAATGGCCATCACCGTGATTCCACTCACCCCTGGGACAGCATGTGAAGTGTGTATGGTGGCCGTCCCTTCCCCGGCATGGACGGTGGCCATCACCATGCTCCTGCTCCCCGTGGAGGTGGCAGATGAAGGACAGATGGTGGCCAATCCTTCCCCAGCGTGGACGGTGGCCGTCACCACGGTTCTGCCCTTCTCTGGGGTCACAGCTGAGAGATGTACAGTGGCCGATCTCTCTCCAGTGCAGACGATGGCCGTCACTGCGGTGCTGTTCCCAGCAGAGGTTGCAGGTGAAGGACTTACGATATCCATCCCTTCCCCGGTGCAGACGGTGGCCATCGCAGCAGTCCTGCAAGGGGTAGTAGCTGAGAAGCATATGGTGGCTGACTTCTCCCCAGTGCAGACTGTGGCCATCGTCACAATGTTACTAGGGACTGTAGTAATACAAGTCCCATCCCGATCCTGGCAAGTGCTGGCCTGGCTAGAGAGTAGTCTGGTGGGTCAGCGTTCTTCTGTTTGGCTTCAATGAGGGGAAGAGGGGTGCAAGGTAGGAGGGGACATAGGCCCATCTGGCCTGGGCCCTTCACGCACCCTATGCGCCTCCGTGACACCCCGTCCGTGGTTCCTTCATGGGATGGGTGTTGTGCCACCCCTTCTGTGGTCTCCCGTTGGGGTGGGTATTTCCCACCGTCATGGGGGGGAAAATCATGTCCCCGTGGCTGGAGGTGGTAGGTGTCTGAGATGGTGGTCCGGTAGGTCGGCGTGAGGTGGTGGAGGAGGGTGGTCCGGTGGTGGGTGGGAAAGTTTGGTTCCTGGTGCAGTGTGTAGGTGATGTGGAGGGTGGAGGTCTATGGTGTCTTCAGGAGGAGACGGAGGAAGTGAGGTGTCCCTCGGACACGCTGGTGTTTCTCCTGGGCAGGGATCCAGGTTGTTCGGCGTATTTTCATTTCTGGCGGTGGTGAGCGGATGGTGTCTCCTGACTGAATGCTGATGACAGGTGAGATGACCTGGGTTTTATGGGATTGCCGAGGGCAGGTGCAATTCCTCTCCCTGGAAGGTTGGTTCACTGGAAATTTCCATTGTGCCTGGTGTATCTTGAGTGTTATGGGGAATGTGTTGGGTGTGGGGGGGGGGGTTTGGATGGGGGTGTGGCTGCATACCTAGCTAGTGGGTGGGAGGGGGGGGGGGGTCTGGTGGGTATGGGGGGGGGGGGGGGTGGGGGTGGGGGGGGGGGGGGGGGTTTGGATGAGGGTGTGGCTGCATACCTAGCTAGTGGGTGGGAGAGGTGGCTGGATCTGGTTGTGATGGTGGTGAGGACAGTTGTGGATGGTGAGGAGCTGGGGCCACATGGTGCGTCGGCCAGGCGTGGGTGGGTGGTTGATTGTTTGGGTGGTGGAGTGCGGGTGTTAGGGGGTGGAGTTGTGGTGGTGGTGGGGGATAAGGAGCTGGTGTGTGGTCTGGTGTAGGTTGTGGTTGTGGAGCAAGGGGTGTGTGGGGAAGAAAACTACATGGGTGTAGGAGTGGCGGTGGGTGGCGTATAGTGTCGGTGATGTGGTGGAGTGAGTGGGGGGGGTCTCCTGGCTGGGTGGTTGGGCCTTTGTGTCCTGCACTGGTGGCATGGTGGCGGGAGGTGAGGTGTCATGTGAGGTCACTGGGGGTGTACTGGGGGCCCATGGGGATGGTGTGGAGTGGGTGGAGGGCAGGGTGGGGGTGGTGACTGTGGAAGGGGGAGTGGGTGGGGGTGAGGAGGAGGAGGGCATGACGTAGCAGGTGTATGAGTCAGATGTGTGATCTGGGGTGGCAGGTAGTGGTGGAGTGGCGTGGTGGGTGGGGGTATGAGTGCAGCATGGTTGGGAGATGTTGGGTGGGGTAGGGAATCGTCGCACGTGGCAGTTACGGTAGGTGTGCTGGGTGTTATGATACTGGATGGTAACTCGGTAGGTGTGGGAAATATTTTCCCCCGAGCTGTTGTGCTTTTTACTTCAGTTGTCGATTGTTAAAGAGCAGAGGAAAACGTACTTGAGAGGTTTAAAAACCCAGAGATTACGTTCTGTTAATTCTTATTATTAATAAATTAAATGCTACTGCGTTTAACATTGGTAGACAACAATGTACATACATACATGTAAAACTGGAGAATTTTCCATTGACCTAAACTGCGCCTGCGTGGATGACGTGGTAAGGATGAAAAAGCCCACGATCAAACGGGAGGCCAGTTTTAATGTATATACAGTATATCTATCTGTAGAAAAGGGGGAATATCTTGTTTAGTTTAATTAAAACTAAGATTAGATTAAGTTAGATTCACCTTGTATATTTTACGGAGTAAGTTAGCTGTATTTGACGTAATTAAGCAATAGTTGGCAACTCTTCTATCCTATGAGGGACAAGAAGCTCGCCATCTTGCACACTCCTAGAGTAGATTTCACTCCGAGTAGCTGCTTGTACATACACCCCAAAGGACGCCTGATTGCCCAGGAAAGACCAAAACAGCACGCCCGTCGTCATCTTGTTGTTCGACTCAATACGTAGCTAAGTGACCTTGTTGATTTGGCCAAATCTTAGGGAACTAGCTANTTGTAGGTGAGTTAGGGGATTTAATTGCCTGATTTACTCACGAGACTTATGCAAATTTACCTCTGTTAAACTTAGATAACTTTCTCCAGTGAGGAGCCGCTAGGACGCTCGTTTTTTTTCTCACAGTAGGGGTTGGGGACGTTGGCGATGGTGTAGGGTCCTATGAACCGTGGTGAGATCTTGTTTGGGATCGGTAATTGTGCTACTACTTCCGAGTCTCCTGGCTTGTAGGGGTTGGGTGGGGTGATGTCGGGTTGTAGGTCTTGGTGTTTTTGTAAGTGGTGCAGTTGGTTTTTGAGGTGGTGAATGGGGTCGGACATGGGGGACGTGGAGGGGGGATGGAGGTGGTGGCATACGGTAGGGAGGAGGAGGGTTTCTCCAAATACCCGTTCGTGGGGAGCGATACTGTCTTCTTGGGGGCAGGTGTTTATCCCCCAATGTACAATTTTTTTGTGTGCCAGCCAGTCTCCACTATTTGTTTCTACTGTTCGAGCCCTCAGCTGGTTGAGAAGGGTGCAGTGGCTTCTCTTGCATATTCCATTCCCTTGGGGCCAGTAGGGAGAGGAGTGCGAAATTTGGTAGCTGAAGATGGTGGTGAGTTCTTTCCATATCTTGCTGGTAAATTCTGGGGCATTGTCTGAGTGAAGGGCTTGGGGGATGCCAAAGTAGGGGAAGACGTGACGGACGAGTGTGTCAGCCACGGCCATGGCGTGGTGTTCTTTGGCTGGGCAGACGATGGGAAATTTCGAGTAAGTGTCCACGAAGGTGATGATGTACTTGTAGCCGGCGTTAAGTGGTAAGTGGCCGATTACGTCCACGAACAACAGTTTCCATGGTTTGTGGGCGGTGATGGGCCAGGTGTTCATGTGATGTCCTTGCCTAACACGCAGGCCTGGCAGGCCTGGATAACTTGTTTGGCCAAGTTGGAGGGGCCGGGTGTCCAGTAAATATCGTTAAATATCTGCAGTAGCTTCTTGGTGCTGAAATGAATGCCATTGCCTGAGTGTAAGTGGGTCATTGCGTCGAGGGTGGTACCAGGGTCAAGCACTATGTATCTGATATCTGAACTGGGTGAAAAGGCGGTCGCCATGACAGTGGAGCTTAGAGAATACCTGGGGTGGTATCCAGTGGGGGCAAATCCAGTGGGGGCAATCTTTGTTCAGCCACTGGTGTAGGAGGCTGGAGACAGCACTGATGGAGTTGACTGACAGTTGAGACATGGCGTCGGCGTCGATGTGAACTTGCTGGGCTGATAGGAAATCTCGTAGTTGAATTCCTTGAGAGTTTCTCTCCATCTGATCAGCTGGGCATTGTGGGTGTGGGACTGGTGTAGCCATTGCAGGGACTGGTGGTCTGTTATGATGGTGACATGTGTGCCTAAGAGGTAGGCTTGAGTGTGCTCCAATGCCCATATGATGCCTAGGCATTCTTGTTTGGTGGTAGCGTAGTTTTTCTCAGTTTGGTTCAGAATACGGCTGGCGCAGGCGATTATGTGCTCTTGCCCTTCTTGGACCTGGGTGAGGACAGCGCTGATAGCCACTAGGGACATATCGGTGTTTAGGTGAAGGGGCAGGATGTAGTCGGGGAATGCGATGACCAGGGTGGTGACAAGTTTGGTTTTGAGGGTGTGGAATGCTGTGACCCAATTGTCGGTCCAGATGAAGGGCTCACCCTTTTTAGTCATGTTATGGAGGGGCTTTGCGATGTTGGTGAACCCTTTTATGAAGCACCAGTAGTAAGATGTGAGCCCGAGAAAGGCGCGTACTTCGTGGACATCTCGTGGTAGGGTGAGGTTTGCAATAGCACGCAGCTTTGTCAGGATTGGGAGCTATGCCTTCCTTAGAGATGATGTACCCCAGGAAGGAGACGAACCGTTCAGCCAGGAAACACTTTGATGGCCTGAGCTTAAGTCCTGCTTGGCGGATGTGCAGGAAGACTTGCTTTAGACGCTGGAGGTGGTTGGCCCATGTCTGGCTGAAAATGATTACATCGTCCAGGTATGCCAGGCAGATTTCCCAGGTGAGGCCACTAAGGACTGACTCAATTAGTCAGGAAAACGTGGTGGAGGCATTGCAGAGTCCGAATGGGAGGATGTTGAATTCCTAGTGTTTCCCGTTACTGGTCGAGAAGGCTGTTTTTCTTCTGTCATCTGGGTGTATGGGGACTTGCCAGAATCCTGATTGAAGGTCCAAGGTGGAGAACCGTATAGGGAGTCAAGGAAGTCGCCTATCCTGGGTAGGGGGGTGGCATCCTTTGTGGTCACGTCATTCAGTCATTGATAATCCACACAGAAGCGCATGGTGCCGTCTTTCTTTTTAACCAGGACGATTGGAGAGCACCAAGGGCTGGTGGACGGAGATATGACGCCGGCATCAAGCATTTCCTGGACCTGCCGGTCTTCCTCAGCCCGTTGTTTGTTTGTTTTTCGCCGTGATGGTTGGCGAATATGTGGTCCTATGGTGTGGATTTCGTGTCTCAGGTAAGTGGTGTGGCCGATGTCTGCCGGTCCTGATGCAAAAAGGTCTTGGAAGTCCTGGAGGAGGTGCCAGAGGCTGTCAGCCTGGTGAGGCAAGAGGTGTTCAGGTAGGGAGGGTAGTTGTGGCATGGGAGGAGGGGGGTGCACAAGGCTCGGCTTCCTCCGTTTCTAATCGTCTGGGGAGGGTAAGGGGGTTGGTGGAGATGTTGGCGACACATACTGCCCCGAGGTGAGGGGAGAGGAAGGTGGGGGGACAGTGGGCAGGAGAAGGTTCCAGGTGGTAGGCTAGGGGAGAACAGGACGGAGGTTCCAGTGGGCCTGTTCTGGTGTAGCCAGGCCTCATGCTGAGGGGGAATGGTCAGGGCGGAGGTGATGGTCGCGAGGAAGGTGGGGTGTGGAGGAGTGGGGGGGTAGGTGGGATAGGGGGCAAAGTGGAGGACATGGCAGGGGGGGGGTAGGGCGATGGAGGGGATGAGGGTGTGCACGTACAGAGTGGCTGGTGGGGTGGGTCTGGAGGCTTCTGGAAGTGGAGACATTACTTGTGACAATCAATGCTGGCACGTAACTTTTGCAGGAGGTCTAGCCCGAGTAGCCATCATAGGCACGGCAGGTCGAGTAAAAAATGATGAACTTGTGTTGGGTGGATACTTGCTGGTGGGTATCGGCACGCAGGTCCCGGGCTTCCCCACGTGTTGGCAGGGGGCCATCCCCCGCATCTACAAGGTGAGCTGAGGTGGGGAGAAGCGGGCCGAAAGCTGAGATGTGGTGGAAGTAGAAGTGGCTGTAGAGGCAGGATCTGGCAGCTCCCGTGTCAACCAGTAGCCTCTCCTTTACCTCGTTGTCTCACCTTGTCATAGACTGGGGGGGGGGTACTTTTGTGAGATGGTCCCCTCCACCGTGGGAGGTGCTGGGGTGGTCCTAAAAATCTAGCTGCCGTGGGGCATCTTCCTCTTTGGGCTCCACTTCCCCGGGGTCAGCATAGTCGGCGGATGAGGCATTGTCCTCGGCGCCCTTGTCGTCTAGTGAGGAGACATTTTGGCGCCCTTGGGTGGTTGTCCTGTGCCGGGCAGCTTTCAGCTGCTCACAGATGTCGTGGATTGGGCATCTGTTGCTGCAGGCAGAGAATTCTCATGGGTTGATGAAGATGACATTAGTATTTTCCTTGAGGGTGGGGCATCTTTTGGTGGGGTGTGCCCTGGTTTTGGTGGGTGTCACTGAAGGGCTTGCTTGAGTGGGGGGCATCCGTGGTTTGTGGTGTGGCGTTGTCATCTGTGTGGGGAATTTACTGACTGTGCCGATGTGCTGTGGGGTGGAGTGGGCGGCTAGGAGGCATCTAACTAGCTGGTTGTCTTTGTCGAGGTCTCCTGTAAGGTCATACTTCGTAAGGTGTTCCCTTATGGTGCTGGGGAGGATCCTCAACAATGTATTGAATATATGTTGTTCCCGGGTGGCTGCGTCAGCCTCCGAGTAGGCGGCAGTGATGAGTCGCTGGCCTGGATGAGTGTGTCATCCAGGTTGCTGTCATAGGTGAGGGTGTCGAGCTGTAACAAGGCTATGACTTTCCCCAAAAATGGGGTGACTGCCTGGGTCACGATTTGGGTAAATTTCGCCCATTTCAGCTTCAGGATGATCTTCATGGTAACACTTGACACTGCTTTGCCCAATTGAGGCAGGGCAACTGCTATCTTCTCTCTGTCGTGGTCAAATCCTATGTCTAGCAGTGGCTTAACCATGGACAGGTATGTGTTAATATCGTATTGTTCGTGGTCGAACTTTGGCAACTGCACATGTGATTCGGCTGCCATTTTGCTAAACTTTCCCTTATGTTCGTCGTTGTTCTCTGACTAGATCAAGAACCACCGCTAGCTACCAGTGTTATGTTATGTGTTCTTAGGTCAACTTCTTGTCTTCTGAGCACGAGCGACTGATCTGGGTCTAGAGCATGCAACTATAGGAACAGGGCATAAAATTTCGGGTCAACAAACCTTACACGTATATTGCCTTAGAATCAACACAGTACTTAACACAATATCAGCACAATACCCTGTACAGGTAAAAGGAACAATAAGACAGGAGGACTCTGGTTTGGGCTGCTGGGGACTTGGGCTTCTCACAGGTGTCATCCAGGTGTGGGAGGGGTTTTGTCAGGTGTGTCCTCTTGCAGGAGGCACAGAACCACTGCCAGGGGCCAGGTCGTCTGGAGTGGGCTACTGGGCGGCGTGGAGGGAGGCCCTTCCCTAGTGGGGCCTCTGTGGGGAGGTCGACCCTTGGGACTGGGCCAAACAGAGCAAGCAGGCGTGCTTGCTTGTGTCCACTCCTGGAGGAGGACTGCTTGCTAATGAGGCTGGTGAGGTCACGCCCCGGAGTCCTGGGAGTGCCCCTGGGTGACTGAGGGCTGCGGTCTCGCTCAGGTCAAGCCACCATCAGGGGCTGTCTGCAGCATCCCTTCCTTTAGGAGTCCAACTGCAGGGGATGTCGTCGGGGCATTGGCTGCAAGGCATGGATCCCCAGACTCACCACGGGGCCTTGCCAGATCTGCAACTCCACCAGGGGACTGCCTCTGTGGAGAGAGAGAGAAGTGCGTCCTGCTTGGCCTCCGGAGGAGTGAGGCAAGCAAGGGACGTCCCCCGTGAGGGGCATCACAGGGGTAGAAGACGAGGGATGTACGGTGGCCGATCCCTCCCCGGTGCAGACGGTGGCCATCGCAGCAGTTCCACTAACCCCTGGGACAGTAGGTGAAGGGCACATGGTGGCCGTCCCTTCTCCGGCGTGGACGGTGGCCGTTGCCACGGCTCTGCCCTCCATAGCGGTGGCAGATGAAGGACAGATGGTGGCCAATCCTTCCCTGGTGTGGATGGTGGCCGTCGCTGCAGTTCTGCCCTTCTCTGGGGTCACAGCTGAGAGACGTATGGTGGCTGATATCTCCCTGGTGCGGACGTGTTCCCAGCAGAGGCTGTAGATGAAAGGCATATGGTGGCCGTCCCATTCCGGTGCAGATGGTGGCCGTCACCGTGGTCCTGCAGGGAGTAGTAGCTGAGAAGCGTACTGTGGCTGACTTCTCCCCGACACGGACGGTGGCCATCGTCGCGATGCTACCTGGGACTGTAGTAATTCAAGTCCCATCCCGATCCTAGCAAGTGCTGGCCCGGCTGGAGATTAGTCTGCTGGGTCGGCGTTCTTCTATCCGGCTTCATTGAGGGGAGGAGGGACGCAAGGTAGTGGAGGACATAGGCCCCTCTGGCCTGGGCCCTTCACGTGCCCTATGAGCCTCCCTGTGGTCTCCCCCTGGAGTGGATGTTGCGACACCCTGTCCGTGGTTCCTCCATGGGGTGGGTGTTGTGCCACCCCTTCCGTGGTCTCCCGCTGGGGTGGGTATTTCACCTATGTTGCCCCATAAGGAGCGTAGGAGCCTGGGACTAGGCAAGTTGGTCCTGACATTTAAGATGAGAGTGACCAGCCTCACTCATCCATGAGTGGCATTACGTGAGCAATAAACCCCAATCATCCCTTGGATATAAACCTGCACAGGCTTGGAGGGCCTTAATTACCCACTAAACCACCAGGCATCATAATTTGGCTATATGGTTACCATCCAGCGTAGTAAATGGTTTCCTGGTGTACAGGAAGCCATTTGGCTTGTCACTGAGTGTAGAGTCACCAACAGGCAAAAGGAAGAGGAAAGAATGAACGAAGGACAGAGGAGGGAGTGTAAAGTCACCCGAGGGCAAGAAGAGGAAAGAATGAAGGAAAGAATGATAGAAGAGGAGGAAAGGGCAGACACCCAAAGCAGCATTACATTGAGTGAGTGGATGGTGAGCGCCCCCACCCACCACAAAGTCTTGCCACACACCTTCAGTATATAGGCTACAGTTTACTCTAGGGTCTCTACAGTACAATACCTCCTGTCTTTGCACTGACCACGTGCTAAGCCTGCACATTCTGCTTTATAAGTAAGTTAGTTAAAATCACCCACTGACAGCATACGATCCAGTGATTATGCGGTGTAATGTCATCATCCTAGGCTGTGGCAAGTGCTGCTATGTCTAGCTAGTGCTACTTTTCTCTCCTAAGAATGATAAGATTTACCACTCTTGTGCTATTTTTCTCTCCTATATGTAATACAGCTTATGAATTCCGTTACATATTACGGCATATGCTACATCTACTAAATGTACGGTACTACACATCTTTTTTGCTGGTGTGTCGCAAGCCCTACCACTTCTTTTTGTTGTACACTGTATGTGCAAATTTGTAACTGTAATGCCATAATTTTAAGTGTGGTATAAACTAGTATTGTAAGTGTAATCTTAAGTCTAAATATTTGTTATGCTACGTATTTGAGAGCCAACTGCTTGTTCCTCAGATGTGTATGCGAGAGGTGGTATGTTGGTATGTTTACCTGTCACGTTTCTGAGGGTTGACTCTTCGTCCCTTCAAACACACAGACTTACAGCAGGTTCTTTTTCAAGACCGGGTCAGCATTTCTAGGGAAAGGGCTGGGCACAAAAATAAGGCAGTAAACTTTTATACACATGTATTAAAAATATCTTCCCAGAGAAAAAGATGACAACACTAAATACACTAGGTTCTGAGTTGGCCAGAGACGGGCTAGCACAAGGTTTTACTGAATCACAATCTGTCTCTCTGCCAGCTTAGGGAAAGTATGGTAGTATAAATCCAGTAATTATGGCACTTCTATTACAATGGTATCTCGGACACAGAAAATACACTTATTACAATTTACCACAGTCGTATATCACTGGACGGCACTGACACACTGGTTAAACTACATTATACATGATAGATACAGATCACGGGTGTCGGTCTATCGCAAACGGAGACGCGCCACACTGTCACACACTGGGGGGGGGGACTGAGGTATTTCTATACTCAGGGAAACACTCGCAGGTAAATAGATACACGGTTGTCGATGTGCCTTTACACTGGGGTGGGAGATGAGTAATATAACCAAGGGGCAGCACGATTACTTTTATTAGTGTAGTTTCTAGCGGAATACTATGTCAGTTGATTCACTGAGGATTGGCGTGCCTTCACACTGGGGAGGGAGAGGAGTGATAGACAAGGGGCGGCACGATCACTGTAATAATGATTTTCCGTTTTGAGCACTGCGTAGGTCAATTCACTGGGGGAGGGAAAGTGACAACACAACTAGGGCGCACTGTGCTCCGTTCGTAATACACCTGCACTGAAATCACTAGATGGCTCGTCCATTCTTATACACTGGGGTTCTCTGGTCGCTTTCACTGAGATAATACACTGAGAGAGAGATAAACTCGCGTTACATGCACAGCCGAATACATTCACTGGTCTAAGAGGTGCACACTGTTTGAGTCCTTTCTTTCACTGGTGGGCTGAATATTGGTCCCTCAGTCTGGAGGGTGGGGAGAGGCTCGTCCTTCAAGGATCCCCACACAGAGATGTGGGGCTAGGGGCTGGGGCCAAAGAGAGCAAACAAGCGGGCCTGGCGCCGGCTCCGGGGAGTGCCAGATGAGGCCCCACCGACAGGTAAGTCACGCCTTGGAGTCCTGGGTGGGCCTCAGGATGTTTTGGGGAGCAGGGTACTGGAACCCGGGGTGGCTGGACTGCGGCAACTGCTGGAGGGTGGCGTCGCCATCAGGGCCGCCTCACAGGAACCTCAGGCTGGGGGAGTCATTGACAAGACCTGGCGCCGGCTGCTCTGCCCACTGGAACTCTGCCTCAGCTGCTGCTGCTGCTGCTGCTGCCCTAGTAAGTGGGGTTGGAGGGAACCAAGGCCTTGGGTAGGGCCTTGCCATGGTTCCGGGAAAGGGTCTACCCCAGTCTCGCCTCCTGAAGGGGAGGGAGTGCATCCCGCCCAGCCATAGGGAACAGGGTGGGCCAGGCAAGGGACTTCCCCGTCAGGAGCTATCCTAGAAGCAGAGGTCAAGGAGCGGACTGTGGGCAACTCTGTCTCCCCTGTGCAACTAGTGGCCGACACAGCAGTTCCTCTGTCCTGTCGGACCTCAGGGAAAACGCAAGCTGAGGCTCGCTCTACCCTGTCTTCATGAAGGGCTTCCACGTGAGGAGCTATCCTAGGAGCAGAGGGTGAGGAGCAGACTGTGGCCAGCTCTACTTCCCCTGTGTGACTAGTGGCTGGCACGGTGGTTCCTCTGTCCCGTTGGACCCCAGGGAAAATAAGTAGCAGAGGGGCGGACGTTGGCTGGTCCTGCCTCGTACCCAACACGACTAGTGGCCGGTGCTGCAGTGCTACTCTGGGGGGATCAACTGCAGGTCACAGACGGCTTCTGGCCTGTCCCACCCGACCAACACGGCTTATGGCCTGTATCGCGGCCCTGCAGCGGGATGGCAACTGGGGAATGGACTGTGGCCGGTTCTGCTCCTTTCCCGGTATGGACAATGGCCAGTACCACGGCGTTGCGTGAAATTGCCGAGACAACTCCACCCCTTACCTGGCGAGTGAAATATCGGCTGGAGACTAGGCGCCATTGACTATTACCTTCTCGTGACGTTGGCTGGGAGCAAGAGGGGCGCCGGGGAGGGATACAAATGAGTCGTTCCTTCTCCGAGCTGCTCGGTGTAGGTGGCGGGCCCTCGGTAGTCCTTTGGGGGCTGGGGGTGTCGGCATCATCTGCAGCGGTGTCGATGTCGTCTGCACCCCTTACCCCTACCTCCTGTATTTCAGTATTATTGCAAATATAGTCTGCACAGTTCATTTTAGCCATTAAGTCATATACTGTATTTAAGTTTAGTCTTAAATGATATTCATAATGTAGCATGATTCTAATATTAATAGTACAAAGTTGAGAATTGTTGTGTATGTGATTAACTTTTATACATATGGTCCACCCGTTCCCGACAAAGGCGTATATTCCGTGGAAGTTTTGGGAGGAATCAACAATCACGAATGTCTTCCTTCATACTCTGATCCAGAGATTTACATGTCAGTGTTAATAGTTCTCCCCTTTAGGACTATGTAGTGGTGAACTACATGTTGTCTGAGTTATGATTGTTGATGATAGTTGAAATACAGGAGTTAGGGGTTGGAGTCACAGACAACATGACGGCCGGAGCAGACGACACCTGCAGCCCAAACCCCCCCAGTACCACCGGGGGTCCGCCGCTGACACAGAGCGGCTGGGAACAGGAACGGCGCACATGTATCACTTCCCGGCGCCCCTCTTGCTCCCAGGTGGTCACCTGGAAAGGTAGCAGGTGCTGGTACCTAGTCTCCGGCCGGAACTCCACTCAACAGGTAAGGGGTGGAGTTTACAACTCCACGCAATGCCGCGGTACCGGCCACAGTCGTACCAGGTACGGGGCAGAACCAGCCACAGTCCGTTCCCCAGTTGCATCCCCACCACAGGGCCGCGACACGGACGTGTGTCGGCCGGGCGGGACAGGCCACAAGTCGTCCATCTCCTGTAGGCGTTCCCCCCAGAGTGGCGCCTCAGTACCGGCCATAAGCCGTACTGGGTATGAGGCCGGATCGGCCACAGTCCGTCCCTCTGCTGCTAGTGCTCCCAGCTCACCGGTACAGGCCATTAGCCGTACCAGAGCTACAACCTCCTGTGCCCTTCCGACGTCAGCCATAAGTCACGTCGGGCCAGAGGTAAGGCAGGCCATTAGCTGCACTGAAGCTGTTGTCCCCTGTGCAACCCAGATGTTGGCCATAAGTCACGTCAGGCCAGAGGTAGATGTCAGGGGAAAATGAGATTTTTACTCTGGCGTGTCGCCAGATGTCAGGGGAAATTTAAGTATTCCCAAGAAATAATGAAATATTGTATAACTGGTATACAATGTATAGCTAAGTGTGCTATGTCAATTCTCTAGGGTCGAGAATTACAAACTTCCTCAACGGCATGCAGCAGAGAACTAGACAGAGTACTCTATTGAGCTGCAATATTGTACCGTTGGCCTACGAGAAAGTTTCTTCTCCCCCCCCAACAATCAAAAAAAATTATAATAATAATAACAGGCTCTTGGCTGAGCCAACTCCCAGCTAGCACAACGGATTTAAAAAGTGATGTCAAAACTGGCCTAAGTACCGGCCGTGATTTAATTCAAAAGTTGTGCTAACGCAGAGTAGCAAACTGTATTAAATAACAGAGTGGAGTAATTAAACACAGTTAACAACTTTAACAAAGCTCAAAAAAAGAACTGTGAATTTATTAATTACAAAGAAATGAATTTACGTTACATGAAATTCAAATCAAGTAAGGAATGCACTCACTCGCTCAAACACTCAGATAACAGCTAAATATTTCAAAAAGCTTAGCCTAGGAAAAAACCAGAAAATACTGATCGGTATGGATGAAACTGAGCTGCTGTGACGATCACCAAAGTGGGTGGGCTGCAGGAGACACGCCAATACAAGCTGAAATCTGAAAACGCTAGAAAAGCACAGAGCCTAGAGAGGCGTCCCGCGTCTCGCCGTGTCTACAGTCAAACTGAGCTCTCATTTAAATCGGTGGCGCGACGAGTGTGGGAGATGCGTGCGCCGGCGTGTAACGGCTAACGCGCCATCAGACAACTCAAATTTACGGGACGATGTCACAACTCACTCAACACAACGTTACAATGTAGAAAATTCGTGACACTAGAGCAGGCCATTAGCTGCACTGAAGCTGTTGTCCCCTGGGCCACCCAGACGTTGGCCATAAGTCACGTCAGGCCAGAGGCAGAGCAGGCCACTAGCAGCCTTGTAGCCGATGCCCCCTGTGCTACCACAACATTGGCCATAAGTCACGTCAGGCCAGGTGTAAAGCAGGCCACCATCTGCTTCCCTCCTACAGGAGGACCTGCGGCCAGAGAGGACCCTTCACCTGAGACGTGGCAAGGCCTCACACGAGGTCTTGGTTCCCTGTAACTCCACCAGGGTGAACAGTGGCCGAAGCAGAGACCCTGCAGACCCCGCAGTCCACGACAGGCCCTGTCCACTACTCCCCCGGCCCGAGGTTCCCGTGAGACGACCCTGTCGGCGACACCGCCCTCTAGCAGTTGCCGCAGTTCAGCCGCCCCGGGTTCCAGTGTCCTGGGTCCTCAGTTGCCCCGTGAGTTGCCCCGAACACCAGGCCGCGACTCACCTGTGGGCGAGGCCTCCCTGAGTCCTTTCCAGACCCGACGACGGGCCCGTCTTCTGGCTCTCTTCGGGCCAAGCCCCTAGCTCCATGACTACGTGTGGGGCCCTGTCCAGGGGCACGCCACTCTGCCCTTCCTCCGGACGGAGGAATCAACCTAGGGCCCACCAGTGGTAACAAAGTGAGTGGACTTTACATATGTGTGTGCTCTTTCGACCCAGATATTTGTGTGCATTAACGTATACATTACGAGTGATCCCCTATAGTGTATTCTCGAGTTTAAGTGACCAGGAACCCAGAATATAAGATTGGACGAGCCTAATAGCTAGAACGTGGCCTGACCTATATCTCGGGTAGAGTCCCACGTCTCGGACAGTCTTCGTGACCAGCAGAACATTAATATTGTGTCGTTTGTGCCATTCCCTTGTTATTTAACTCTCCCTCCCCAACCCACAGGCATGCGAGTGAAACCCTTAAGTAACCAGCAAAATGAGTCCATGTTATTTCCATCGTGCCTCCCTTTTGTGCATTAAATCTCTACCCACCCCCGTGTCCAGGCACGTTAGACAGGGTATACCAGAATATCGCAGTCCCCCCTGCCAGTGATCACTACGGGCAACACTACCTGAGATAGACTTCCGGCCACCAGGTATCTGTGACACAAGTGTTAACGTAACTCATAAACAGTGCCGTCCAGTGCTATACGGGTTTAGGAAATTATAGTAAATTCATTCCTGTGTCTTTAATTATAAATGTATTGTATGTGCCATAAGTGTTGGGTAAATAGTAACATACTTCTACCAGTCGGTATAGTGACAGATTCCATTTGCATAAAGAGTTAACCTATCCCCGACCAACCCAGTTGTAATATATTTGTGATGTACTATTGTTCTTGGGAAAATATCTGGAACACATGTGTGTAATACTTACTGCCTTGTTTTTGTGTCCAGTCCTACTCTTTGGGGTTACCTCCTGGTCTAGAATAGGGACCCGCTGTAGCCTGCGTATTTGAGGGCAAGAAACCGACCCACAAATACGTAGCATAACACTGGTGGCTAGTGGTGGTTCTTGACCCGGACGGTGAAAAAGGACTGGAAAACTTTTTTTTTTTTGAAAATGGCAGCCAAAACACATGTACCCCTACCAAAATTTGACCCAAGACAATGCGACATCACTACTTACTTAAAAATGGTCAAGCCATTACTTGATATTGGATTTGAAGAATACTATCAGAAAATAGCTGTCACTCTACCTTACCTGGGAAAGGCGGTATGTAGTATAGCACCAAAAATAGTCCCAGATCTCACATGGGCCAGGTTTGCAAAAATAGTTACAGACGCTATCACCCCGTCATTAGGGAAAGTTGTTACAGTTTCACAACTAGATGCCCTAAAATATGACGGTGATTTGGACAACACGTTGGTCCAAGCTATGCGACTCGTCACCGCCGCATACCAGGATGAAGAAATGAATACCCGGGATGAGCATATATTCAACACTCTCCTCAGAGTTCTTCCGGGCATGGTTAAGGAACATTTTACTATCCATGACCTGACAGGAAATTTGGACCATGATGACCAGCTCATTCGCCGCCTTCTCGCAGCACACCTGGACACGCAATGCATCGGGGTCGTGAGCCGGATCCCAACGAAACCCTCCCCCACGCCGCCCCAACCCTTTCCAGCCCCACCGTGAAGCACCTCCGCCTCAGCTCTCCCAAGAGCCCACCCCTCCAGGAAGCGGCCACCCCAGAAAGATAGTACAAATCTTATCACTATCAATCCGTGGGAGTTCACAGCCTGTAACAGCCGCTGCCCACTTCTCGACATACGTGAACAACTGAAGGTGGCACTCAGAATGAGAGCCGACCCACCGAGGCGCCGCCCAATATTGTCAGTAGATAAGGGCCCTGCGAACCCCCAACCCTCCCTTGTTGAGGAACCTGACACCGGCTGCGAACCAGAGATTGGCGTTGGATTTTTAGGACCGCCCCCGCACCTCCCCACGGTGGCGGGGGCCACCTCTACAAAGTACTGACGCCCGGTCTATGACAAAATGAAACTACAGGGGGTCAAGGCAAGACTTCTGGTAGATACGGGAGCCGCCAGGTCCTGCCTGTATACACACTTCTACTCCCGCCATAAGGAGGTTTTTGGCCCCCTTTCCCCCACTTCAGCTCGCCTCATAGATGCGGGGGAAGGCCCCCTGCCTATTCGTGGGGAAACTCGGGCCCTACAAACCAAGACTCATCAACAAGCCTCCACCTGTCATCCCTTCATCATTTTTGACTCGTCCTGCCGTACTTATGATGGTTACTTGGGGCTGGACCTGCTCCAAAAACTCCACATGCACATAGACTTCCACGGGAGGCGATTTCAGTTTCGACAGCCTCCCCAACAGCCCCAAGTCATTTGTATTTGCACAAGGCAAGACGACACCCCTCCCCCTTCTCCTGCCCCAGCCCCCCCCCGGCCCCACTTTCCCCGCGACCGTCATGTCCTCCCTCACCATTCCTTCCCACAATGAAGCTTGGCTACAGATCAATAAGCCCACAGGGGCCCATTCCCTATTTTCTCCAAGTGTCCCCACCGGGCCCCCTCGCTGCCTGCCTGATGTCGCCGACTTTCCTTCCACCCCACCATAATGCCATCAAAATGGCGAACCTGGCGGCTACGCCCCTCACTCTGCCAAGGGGACTCCTGACCAGCGACCTAGAGGCAGCCGAGCCTTGCGACACCCCACCCCTAGAATCAAACCCCTCTCCCCTCCCTCCTTTGCCTGACCACTTATCTCCCCATCAAGCCGAGAAGCTACACCATCTACTACTGGAATACCAAGACCTTTTCTCGACCGGGCCCGCCGACTTAGGGCACACGACGTATCTAGCCCATGAAATTCATACCACTGGGCCCCCTATCCGGCAACCCTCCCTCCTGAAGAACCCACACCAGCGGGCTGAAGAGGACAGGCAAGTTTGAGAAATGCTGGACGCTGGCATCATCACACCCTCTACCAGCCCCTGGTCCTCCCCCATTGTCCTCGTTCGGAAAAAAGACGGCACTCGGTGATTTTGCATCGATTACCGCTGCCTGAACAATGTAACCACCAAAGATGCCACTCTTCTCCCCAGCATAGACCATTCCCTACACGGCTCCACCTGGTTCTCCACGCTGGACCTAGTCAGGATACTGGCAGGTCTCCGTCCATCCCCAAGATCAAGGGAAAACGGCTTTCTCCATGAGTAATGGGAAACTTTATCAGTTTAATGTTCTTCCCTTTGGGCTATGCAACGCCCCAGCCACCTTCTCCCGCATCATGGAGTCCGTCCTCAGCGGTCTGACCTGGGAAGTCTGCCTGGCATACCTCGATGACATTATTATCTTTAGTAAAACGTGGGCTGATCACCTGCACCATCTCCAACAGGTGTTTCAGCGAATACACCAGGCCGGGTTGAAACTCAAGCCCACTAAATGTGTCCTAGCCGCCCACTCTGTCGCTTTCCTAAGACACATTGTCTCGGGGAAAGGCATCTCCCCAGATCCTGACAAGCTGAAAGCCATCGCCGACCAGCCTCTTTCACACGACGTCCACCAAGTGTGCGCCTTCTTGGGGCTCGCGTCGTACTACCGTCGGTTCATCAAAGGATTCGCCGACCTTGCGAAACCGCCCCATGACCTCACTAAGAAAGGAGAGCCCTTCGTCTGGAGCAACGACCGAGTCGCAGCGTTTCACTCCTTAAAGGAGAAGCTTGTTTCCTCCCCCATCGTAACTTTCCTGAATAACGACCTCCCCTTCAGGTTATACACCGACGACTCCCTGGTAGCCATAGGCGCTGTCCTGGCACAGGTCCAGGAAGGGCGTGAACACATCATAGCTTGCGCCAGCCGCACCCTAAACCCTGCCGAATGAAATTATGCTGCTAACAAGCGCAAATGTTTGGGTATCGTCTGGGCCCTCGACTACTTCAGGGCCTACCTATCTGGCACCAGGGTCACCGTCATCACAGACCACCAATCCCTTCAGTGGCTCCGGCAATCAGCCACCCAGAACGCCCAACTCCTCCGCTGGCGTTAAGCGCTCGAGGAGTTTGATTACGAGATTGCTTACCGGCCCTGGAAATTGCACACCAACGCCGACGCCCTCTACCGTCTGAAATTACGATCGCTCCTCCCTCAATCCGAGCTGATCCAGCACTGGCAGAATCGAGATCGGCCTCCCTGGATTCCCCAGCATCTATCCTCAAAACTCCACCTGCAAGGGGACCAACTCTTCATGCCATCAGGCCACATTGTCCTTGATCCTGACTTCGCCGTGGGCGTCCTCACCCACCTCCACTCGGACAATGGAATCCACCTGGGTACAAAGAGGTTAACTCAGGTCTTCAACGACCTTTATTGGGCCCCCAACCCCACTACCCTCCCCCAGCGTGTCACTCAGGCGTGTCGAGCATGCTGCCTAGGGAGACATCACCCGTACAGCGAGTCCTACCGGCAAGATCTCCGCCCACAAACCCTGGCAGCTTTTGTCTGTAGACGTTGTCGGACCCCTGCCACCTAGGTCTGGCTACCGATACATCGTCACATTCGTCGACGTTTACTTCAAGTTCCTGATCGCTTTTCCGGCCAAGGAACACACTGCCGTCACCATAGCCGACGCCCTCATGTGCCACGTCTTCCCCTACCTTGGCGTTCCCCAGGCCATTCACTCTGATAATGCCCCAGAGTTTATGGGACAAATATGGAAAGAACTATCCACCATATTTGGGTTCTCCATTTCCCACTCCTCCCCCTACTGGCCTCAAGGAAATGGGGTATGCGAAAGGCGCCATCGGACCCTATTAAACCAAATCAGAACCCGAATCTAAAGTATCCAAGACCCACGTCAAGATCGTCCAATGGGGAATGAACACCTGCCCCCGCAATGACGGCATCACCCCCCACGAGCGGATATTTGGAGAGGCGCCCCTCCTCCTCCCTCTCCGACAGCACCTCATTCCCCACCCACGGACCCCCTATATCACCTGAAGCGTCGACTACAACACCAGCATGCACACCAGGACGCTCAGGCCGATTTCTCCTCTGCTAACCCTTACGAACCTGGTGACGAGGTTTTCGTTCCCTGTCTTCCCACTCCCAATAAGGTTGCCTCTCATTTTATGGGGCCCTATACCGTCACTAGAGTCCCCAACCCCTTCCAAGTCGTCGTCGACTACAACGGAACCTCCTGCACCTACAGGAATCGCCACGTCCGCCCCTCCTGGGACTCCCCATCCCCCGCTGCTCCCTCCTCAACCACTCGAGCAAGTTCAACACCGCCCACTCCCCATGAAGAGCCTTTTATGTACTATTCATCCCCATCCCCTTCCCCATCGGTTTCCACCGGCCCCTCGCCACTCGAAACTCCTGCACCACGCCCACGCACTACACTCACCCCACCACCACGCTCCCCCGCCGCCGCCATGCCGCCCGCTCCACATGCTCAACACAAACCTACGGGAAATTCCACACTGGCCACCCCGCGCTCTGCGCCCAGCTTAACCCCTACCCCACCAACCCCGACAACCAACCACACCATGCCACCCTGAACAAGGGAATGGCACAAACAACACAATATTAATGTTCTGCTGGTCACGAAGACTCTCTGAGACGTGGGACTCTACCCAAGATATAGGTCAGGCCACGTTCTAGCTATTAGGCTCGTCCAATCTTATATTCTGGGTTCCTGGTCATTTAAACTCGAGAATACACTATAGGGGGTCACTCGTAATGTATATGTTAATGCACACAAATATCTGGGTCAAAAGAGCACACACATATGTAAAGTCCACTCACTTTGTTACCACTGGTGGGCCCTAGGTTGATTCCTCCGTCTGGAGGAAGGGCAGAGTGGCGCGCCCCTGGACAGGGCCCCACACATAGTCGTGGGGCTAGGGGCTTGGCCCGAAGAGAGCCAGAAGATGGGCCTGTCGTCGGGTCTGGAAGGGACTCGGGGAGGCCTTGCCCACAGGTGAGTCGCGCCCTGGTGTTCGGGGCAACTCCCGGGGCAACTGGGGACCCAGGACACTGGAACCCGGGGCGGCTGGACTGTGGCAACTGCTAGAGCGCGGTGTCGCCGACAGGGTCGTCTCACGGGAACCTCGGGCTGGGGGAGTAGTGGACAGGGCCCGTTGTGGGCTGCGGGGTCTGCAGGGACTCTGCTTCGGCCACTGTTCACCCTGGTGGAGTTGCAGGGAACCAAAACCTCGTGCGAGGCCTTGCCACGTCTTGGGTGAAGGGTCCTCTCTGGCTGCAGGTCCTCCTGTAGGAGAGAAGTGGACGGTGGCCTGCTTTACACCTGGCCCGACGTGACTTATGGCCAACGTCATGGTAGCACAGGGGGCATCGGGTACAAGGCGGCTAGTGGCCTGCTCTGCCTCTGGCCTGACGTGACTTATGGCAGATGTCGGAGAGGCACAGGAGGTGGTAGCTCTGGTACGGCTAATGGCCCGTACCGGTGAGCTGGGAGCACTAGTAGCAGAGGGATGGACTGTGGCCGATCCTGCCTCGTACCCAGTACAGCTTATGGCCGATACAGTGGCGCCACTCTGAGGGGAACGCCTACAGGAGATGGACGACTTATGGCCTGTCCTGCCTGGCTGACACGCGTCCGTGCCGCAGCCCTGTGGCGGGGATGCAACTGGGGAACGGACTGTGGCCGGTTCTTCCCCATACCCGGTACGACTGTGGCTGATACCGTGGCATTGCGTGGAGTTGTAAACTCCACCCCTTACCTGGTGAGTGGAGTTCCGGCCAGAGACTAGGTGCCGGTGACTGCTACCTTTCCGGGTCACCACCTGGGCGCAAGAGGGGCGCCGGGAAGTGATACATGTGCGCCGTTCCTGTTCCCAGCCTCTCTTTGTCAGCGACGGTCTCCCAGTGGTACTGGGGGGGTTGGGGGTGCTGGTGTCGTCTGCTCCGGCCGTCATGTTGTCTGTGGTTCCAACCCCTAACTCCTGTATTTCACCACCCTCCTCGGTAACAAAGTCACAACCCCGTGACTGGAGGTGGTATAGGTTGGTGTTGGCCGTTTGGTGGATAGGCCCGAGGTGACTTAGGAAGGTAGTCCAGTGGTCAGTTGGCATATTGGTGTTCAGGTGGTGGGCGTAGGCGAGACGCAGAGTGGAAGGGTGGTTTGCCTGCTGGAGAAGTCGCAGCAGGTGTTGTGTGCTTCTGACACGTTGATGTCGCCCGAAGGTGGGGATCCAAGTGATTCTCGTGACACTCATGGTGGTGGTGGTGGTGGTTTCTTGGAGGCAAATGCTGGCTAGAGGTAGACCTGTGCGGTTTATATTGCCGGTGGAGTGTGGGAGCGGTGTTCCCCTGGGAGTGCTGTGGGGCGGGTCTTTCCATGCGAGATGAGGAGTAGGAAGGGTTATGGAGGTGGTGTGGGGGGGTGGGGGGGGCGGTTGGCTGTTACTGGGCGAAGGGGTGGGCATAGGGGTTGAGGTGTAGCGGGCTGGTGGCTTGAGATACACCTGGAATGGGTAGTGGTGGTGGTTAGTCGTGGAGTGGGTGGCGATGAGGAAAGGGAAGGTGGAGTGGGGGCGGGCAGAGTTTGAGGTGGTGTTGTGTGGTTGGTTGCCGTGGTTGGTGGGGTAGGGGTTAAGCTGGGCATGGAGAGTGGGGTGATCGGTGTGGAATTTCCAGTAGGTGTGTGCTGAGCACGTGGAGCGGGCAGCGTGGCGGCAGCGGGGGAGCATGGTGGTGGGTTGAGTGTAGTGTGCGGGCATGGTGGAGGAGTTTTGAGTGGCGAGGGGCTGGTGGAAACCGATGGGGAAGGGGATGGGGATGAATAATACAGAAAAGGCTCCTCATGGGGAGCGGGCGGTGTTGAACTTGCTCGAGTGGTTGAGGAGGGAGCGGCGGGGGTTGGGGAGTCCCGGGCGGGGTGGACGTGGTGATTCCTGTAGGTGCGGGAGGTTCTGTTGCAGTCGACGATGACTTGGAAGGGGTTAGGGACTCTAGTGACGGTATAGGGCCCCATAAAACGAGGGGCAACCTTATTGGGGGTGGGAAGATGGGCAATGAAAACCTTGTCACCAAGTTCGTAAGGGTTAGCAGGGGAGGAATCGGCTTGAGCATCCTGGTGCGCAAGCAGGTGTTGTAGGTGACGCTTCAGGTGATATAGGGGGTCCGTGGGTGGGGAATGAGCGGGGGATTGGAGGTGCTGTCTGAGAGGGAGGAGGAGGGGCGCCTCTCCGAACACTCGCTCGTGGGGGGTGATGCCGTCATTGCAAGGGCAGGTATTCATTACCCATTGGATGATCTTTATGTGGGCAGGACATTCTCTGTCTTGGGTACTTTGGATTCGGGTTCTGATTTGGTTTAGTATGGTCCGATGGCTCCTTTCGCATACCCCATTTCTTTGGGGCCAGTAGGGGGAGGAGTGGGAAATGGAGAACCCAAATATGGTGGATAGTTCTTTCCATATTTGTCCCATAAACTCTGGGGCATTATCAGAGTGAATGGCCTGGGGAACGCCAAAGTAGGGGAAGACGTGGTGCATGAGGGCGTCGGCTATGGCGACGACAGTGTGTTCCTTAGCTGGACAAGTGATCAGGAACTTGGAGTAAATGTTGACGAATGTGACGATGTATCGGTAGCCGGACCTAGGTGGCAGGGGTCCGACAACGTTTACAGACAAAAGCTGCCAGGGTCTGTGGGCGGAGATCTTGCCGGTAGGACCCGCCGAACGGGTGATGTCTTTCCCTAGGCAGCATGCTCGACACGCCTGAGTGACACGCTGGGGGAGGGTAGTGGGATTGGGGGCCCAATAGAGGTCGTTGACGACCTGAGTTAACCTCTTTGTACCCAGGTGGATTCCATTGTCCGAGTGGAGGTGGGTGAGGACGCCCACGGCGGAGTCCGGATCAAGGACAATGTGGCCTGATGGCGTGAAGAGTTGGTCCCCTTGCAGGTGGAGTTTTGAGAATAGATGCTGGGTAATCCAGGGAGGCCGATCTCGATTCTGCCAGTGATTGATCAGTTCGGATTGAGGAAGGAGCGATCGTACTGGCAGACGGGAGAGGGCGTCGGCGTTGGTGTGCAATTTCCCGGGCCGGTAAGCAATCTCGTAATCAAACTCCTCGAGCGCTTCGCACCAGCGGAGGAGTTGGGCGTTCTGGGTGGCTGATTGCCAGAGCCACTTAAGGGATTGGTGGTCTGTGATGACGGTGACCCTGGTGGCAGATAGGTAGGCCCTGAAGTAGTCGAGGGCCCAGACGATACCCAAACATTCGCGCTTGTTAGTGGCGTAATTTTGTTCGGCAGGGTTTAGGGTGCGGCTGGCGCAAGCTATGATGTGTTCACGCCCTTCCTGGACCTGTGCGAGGGTGGCGCCATGGCTACCAGGGAGACGTTGGTGTATAGCCTGAAGGGGAGGTCGTAATTCGGGAAAGTGACGATGGGGGAGGAAACAAGCATCTCCTTTAATGAGTGAAATGCTGCAACTTGGTCGTTGCTCCGGACGAATGGCTCGCCTTTCTTAGTGAGGTCGTGGAGCGGTTTTACAAGGTCAGCGAATCCTTTGATGAACCACCGGTAGTATGACGTGAGCCCCAAGAAGGGAGGACTTGGTGGACGTCCTGTGGAAGAGGCTGGTCGGCGATGGCTTTCAGCTTGTCAGGATCTGGGGAGATGCCTTTCCCCGAGACAATGTGTCCTAGGAAAGTGACAGAGCAGGCGGTTAGGACACATTTGGTGGGTTTGAGTTTCAACCCGGCCTGGTGTATTCGCTGATACACCTGTCGGAGGCAGTGCAGGTGATCAGCCCACGTTTTGCTGAAAACAATAACGTCATCGAGGTACGCCAGGCAGACTTTCCAGGTCAGACCGCTGAGGACGGACTCCATGAGGCGGGAAAAGGTGGCCGGGGAGTTGTATAGCCCAAAGGGAAGAACATTAAACTGATAAAGTTTCCCATTACTTGTGGAGAAAGCCATTTTCCCTTGATCTCGGGGGTGGACGGAGACCTGCCAGTATCCTGACTGGAGGTCCAGCGTGGAGAACCAGGTGGGAGAACCGTGTAGGGAGTCTAGGGAGTCGTCTATGCGGGGGAGAGGAGTGGCATCTTTGGTGGTTACATCGTTCAGGCGGCGGTAATTGATGCAAAATCACTGAGTGCCGTCTTTTTTCCGAACCAGGACAACAGGGGAGGACCAGGGGCTGGTAAAGGGCGTGATGATGCCGGTGTCCATCATTTCTCGAACTTGCCTGTCCTCTTCAGCCCGTTGGTGTGGGTTCTTCCGGCGGGAGGGTTGCCGGATGGGGGGCCCGGTGGTATGAATTTCATGGGTCAGCCCGTTGGTGTGGGTTCTTCCGGCGGGAGGGTTGCCGGATGGGGGGCCCGGTGGTATGAATTTCATGGGCTAGATACGTCATATGCCCCAAGTCGGCGGGCCTGGTCGAGAAAAGGTCTTGGTACTCCAGTAGTAGATGGTGTAGCGTCTTGGCTTGATGGGGAGATAAATGGTCAGGCAAAGGTGGGAGGGGAGAGGGGTTTGATTTTAGGGGTGGGGTGTTGCAAGGCTCTGCTGCCTCTAGGATCAGGAGTCCTTTAGCAGAGTGAGGGGTGTAGCCACCAGGTTCGCCACTTTGACGGCGTTAAAGTGGGGTGGAAGGAAAGTCGGTGACATCAGGCAGGCAGCGAGGGGCCTGGTGGGGACACTTGGAGAAAATAGGGAATGGGTCCCCGTGGGCCTGTTGATCCGCAGCCAAGCTTCATGGTGGGGAGGAATGGTGAGGGAGGACGCGATGGTCGCGGGGAAAGTGGGGCCGGGGGGGCCTAGGGCAGGAGAAAGGGGAGGGGTGTCGTCTTGTGTGCAAGTACAGATGACTTGGTGCTGTTGGGGAGGCTGTCGAAACTGAAGTCGCCTCCCGTGGCAGTCTATGTGTGTGTGGAGTTTTTGGAGCAGGTCCAATCCCAAGTAACCATCATAAGTACGGCAGGACGAGACAAAAATGATGAAGGGATGACAGGTGGAGGCTTGTTGATGAGTCTTGGTTTGTAGGGCCCGAGTTTCCCCACGAATAGGCAGGGGGCCTTCCCCCACGTCTATGAGGCGAGCTGAAGTGGGGAAAAGGGGGCCCAAAACCTGTAGTTCCATCTTGCCATAGACCGGGTGTCGGTGCTTTGTAGAGGTGGCCCCCGCCACCTTGGGGAGGTGCAGGGGCGGTCCTAAAAATCCAATGCCAGCTCGAGGGCTGTGTTGGTATCAGCCTTCTCTGGTTCGCAGCCGGCATCAGGTTCCTCAACACGGGGGGGTCCGGGTTCGCAGGGCCCTCATCTACTGCCAACATTGGGCGTCGCCTCGGTGGGTCGGCTCTCATTCTGCGTGCCACCTTCAGTTGTTCACGTATGTCGTGAAGTGGGCAGCGTCTGTTACAGGCTGTGAATTCCCACGGATTGATAGTGATAAGATTGGTATTATCTTTCTGGGGCGGCCACTTCCTGGTGGGGTGGGCTCTTGGGAGAGCCGAGGCGGATGTGCTTCACGTTGGAGCTAGAAGGGGTTGGGGCGGCGTGGGGGAGGATTTCGTTGGGAACCGGCTCACGACCCCGATGTGTTGCGTGACGGGGCGTGCTGTGAGAAGGCGGAGAATGAGTTGGACATCACGGTCCAAATTTCCTGTCGGGTCATGGATGGTGAAATGTTCCTTAAACATGCCCTGAAGGACTCTGAGGAGAGTGTTGAATATATGCTCATCCCGGGTATTCATTTCAGCATCCGGGTATACGGCGGTGACGAGTCGCCTAGCTTGGACCAACGTGTTGTCCAAATCACCGTCATATTTTAGGGCATCCAGTTGTGAAACTGCGACAACTTTCCCTAATGACGGGGTAATAACGTCTATTACTATTTTTGCAAATCTGGCCCACATGAGATCTGGGACTATTTTTGGTGGTATACTAGATACCGCCTTTCCCAGGTAAGGTAGAGTGACAGCTATTTTCTGATTATCTTCCTCAAACCCAATATCAAGCAATAGCTTGACCATATTTAAGTAAGTCGTGATGTTGCATTGTTCTGGGTCAAATTTGGGTTGGGGTACATGTGTTTTGGCTGCCATTTTCAATTTTTTTTTCTAGTCCGTTTTCACCATCCGGGTGAAGAACCACTGCTAGTCACCAGTGTTATGCTACGTATTTGTGGGTCGGTTTCTCGCCCTCAAATACGCAGGCTACAGCGGGTCCCTATTCTTGACCGGGTCAGCACTTCTAAGGAAAGGACTGGACACAAACACAAGGCAGTAACTGTTACACACATGTATTACTGTTATGCTACGTATTTGTGTGTCGGTTTCTCGCCCTCAAATACGGAGGCTAGAGCGGGTCCCTATTCTAGACCGGGAGGTAACTCTAAGGAGTAGGACTGGACACAAAAACAAGGCAGTAAGTATTACACACATGTATTCCAGATATTTTCCCAAGGACAATAGTACATCAAAAATATATTACAAACTGGGTTGGTCGGGGATGGATTAACTCTTAACACAAATGGAATCTGTCACTATACCGACTGGTAGAAGTATGGTACTATTTACCCAACACTTATGGCATATACAAAACACTTATAATTTAAGACACAGGAATGAATTTACTATAATTTCCCAAACCCGTATAGCACTGGACCGCACTGTATATGAGTTACATTAACACCTGTGTCACAGACACCTGTTGGCCGGAAGTCTATCTCAGGTTGAGTTGCCCGTAGTGATCACTGGCAGGAGGGACGGCGATATTCTGGTATACCCTGAATAGCGTGCCTGGACACGGGGGTGGGTGGAGATTTAATGCACAAAGGGGAGGCACGATGGAAATAACATGTACTCCTGTTGGTCACTGAGGTGTTTCACTCGCGTGCCTGTGGGTTGGGGAGGGAGAGTGTCAATAACAAGGGAATGGCACAACCGACACAATATTAATGTTCTGCTGGTCACAAAGACATTTCGAGACGCAGGACTCTACCCGGGATATAGGTCAGGCCCGTTTAGCTATTAGGCTCATCCAATCTTATACTCTGGGTTCCTGGTCACTTAACTCGAGAATACACTGTAGGGGATCACTCGTAAAGTATACGTCAATGCACACAAATATCTGGGTCGAAAGAGCACACACATATGTAAAGTCCACTCACTTTGTTACCACTGGTGGGCCCTAGGTTGATTCCTCCGTCCGGAGGAAGGGCAGAGTGGCGCGCCCCTGGACAGGGCCGCACACGTAGTCGTGGGGCTAGGGGCTTTGCCCGAAGAGAGCCAGAAGACGGACCTGTCGTCGGGTCTGGGAGAGACTCAAGGAGACCTCGCCCACAGGTGAGTCGCGGCCTGGTGTTCGGGGCAACTCCCGGGGCAACCGAGGACCCAGGGCACTGAAACCCGGGGTGGCTGGACTGTGGCAACTGCTAGAGGGCGGCGGCGCCGACAGGGTCGTCTCACGGGAAACTCGGGCCGGGGAAGTAGTGGACAGGGCCCGTCGTTGGCTGTGGGGTCTGCAGGGACTCTGCTTCGGCCACTGTTCACCCTGGTGGAGTTGCAGGGAACCAAGACCTCATGTGAGGCCTTGCCACGGCTCGGGTGAAGGGTCTTCTCTGGCTGCAGGTCCTCCTGTAGGAGAGAAGTGGACGGTGGCCTGCTTTACACCTGGCCCGACGTGACTTATGGCCAATGTCATGGTAGCACAGGGGACATCAGCTTCAAGGCGGCTAGTGGCCTGCTCTGCCTCTGGCCTGACGTGACTTATGGCCAACGTCGGAGGGGCACAGGAGGTGGTAGCTCTGGTACGGCTAATGGCCCGTACTGGTGAGCTGGGAACACTAGTAGGAGAGGGACGGACTGTGGTCGATCCTGCTTCATACCCAGTACGACTTATGGCCGATACTGTGGCGCCACTCTGGGGGGAACGCCTGCAGGAGATGGATGACTTATGGCCTTCCTGCCCAGCCGACACGCGTCCGTGCCACGGCCCTGTGGCGGGGATGCCCGGGGAACGGACTGTGGCCGGTTCTGCCCTGTACCCGGTACGACTGTGGCTGATACCACGGCGTTGCATGGAGTTGTAAACTTCACCCCTTACCTGGTGAGTGGAGTTCCGGACGGAGACTAGGTGCCAGTGACTGCTACCTTTCCGGGTCACCACCTGGGCACAAGAGGGGTGCCGGGAAGTGATACAGGTGCGCTGTTCCTGTTCCCAGCCGCTTTGTGTCATCGGCGGTCCCCAGGTGGTACTGGGGGGGTTGAGGGTGCTGGTGTCGTCTGCTCCGGCCATCATGTTGTCTGTGGTTCCAACTCCTAACTCCTGTGTTTCAATTACAAATATTTTTCCAGACACAATGGTACACAAATTAACATACATTAGGTGCTGGTTTGGCCAGGATGGGTTAACAAGATTTTACTTGACTGGAAGTCTGTCTCTTTACCGGCTTAGGGAAATTATGTTAGTATTCACCCAGCACTTATTGGACTTAGATTATACTTACAATTCAAGACACAGGAAAGCACTTGCTACAATTTCCCTTGTGAGAATAGGACCGGACGGCACTGATACACTGGTACAATTTACGTTAACTCCTGGTGTCGATAGACACTCACCTGAGTACCTCGACTGGAGTCTACCCCGCTATGATCCACTGTGAGGGGAGACTGAGGTATTTCCGTAGTGTTTCACTTGCGCATCTCTACACTGGGGGGGGGGAGAAGTTACACGAACCAATTAATGGCACGATTAATATGATATTGTTGTTCTGTTGGTCACTGTGGATTTTCTACCGTGCCAGTACATTGGGGAGGGGTAAATTATAATGGTCCAAGGGAATGGAACAATCTATATGATATTGTTCTGTTGGCCACTGGAATATATCATTCACTGAGGGGGTTTCACGGGACTCCACTCGAGGTATATGCTAAGCCAGGAGGACAAATGTGCTCGTCAAATCTTACACTTGGGGTTCCTTGTTGATTTATCACTATGGCACACTATAAGTAATCACTAACGTACACGTACACCCTGGGTTTAAAAAGCACACACTATGTAGGTCCTCTTGATACACTCTCACTGAGGGGCCATTGGTAAGTTCCTCTATCAGGAGGAATGACAGAATAGCACGCCCTGCTTGAGGCCCCACACGTAGATAGGATTGGAGCTAGGGGCTCGGCCCGAAGAGAGCCAGGAGACGGGCCTGACGTTGAGTCCGGGAGGGACTCAGAGTGGTCTCACCAGCAGGTAAGTCGCGCCCTGGTGTTTGGGGCAACTCCCGGGGTGAATGGGGACCCAGGGCACAGGAACCCGGGGTGGTTGGATTGCAGCAACTGCTGGAGGGTGGCGTCACTGACAGGATCGCCGTGCGGGAACCTCAGGCTGGGGGAGTGGTGGACCAATCTGTTCGTCCGCTGCCACGTCTGCTAGGACTCTGCCTAGGCTACTGCTCACACGGGAGGAGTCGCAGGGAACCAAGACCTCGGGTGAGGCCTTGCCACGGCTCGAGGGACTGGTCCTCTCGGGCTACAGGATCTCCTGTGGAAGAGAAGCAGACAAAGGCTGGCTCAAACTCCGGCCTGACGTGACTAGTGGCCAATGCCGTAGTGGCACAGGAGACTGCAGCTTTGTGGAGGCTAATGGCCTGCTCTGCCTTTGCCTGGACGTGACTGGTGGCCATCATCATAGTGGCACAGGGAGTTGTAGCTCTGGTGCGGCTAGGGGCCTGTACCGTGGAGCGAAGAGGACTAGCAGCAGAGGGATGGACAATGGCTGATCCTGCCTCAAACTCAGTACGGCTTGTGGCCGATACTGCGGTGCCACTTTAGGTAGCACAACTACTGGAAGCAGACGGCTGTTGACCTGTCCTGCCTGATCGACACGTCTTACGGCCTGTGTTGTGGCCCTGTAGCGGGGATGCAACTGGGGAATGGACTGAGGCCAGTTCTACCCCACACTCGGTATGACAATGGCCAATACCGCGGTGTTGTGTGGAGTTGTAAACTCCACTCCATACCTGGTGAGTGAATTTTTGGCCGGAGACTAGGTGACGACAACAGCTACGTTCCCTGGGCATCGGTTGGGAGTAAGAGGGACGCCGGGGAAAGGTACAGGTGTGCCAATCCTGTTTGGAGCCGCTCGGTGTTAGCAGCGGGCCCCCGGTAATACCTTTTTTTGTGTGTGTGTGTCTGACTCTGGGCATAGGCTTCACAGCCTGCTATCAAGGCCCATCAGTCCTCCTACATACCATACACCTCTACATGTGGGGGTTGGGGGTGCTGGCTCTGACCGTCGCGACATCTGCGGCTACTGTCTGTATTTCACCACCCTCTCCTGTGAAAAAGTCATGACCCCGTGACTGGAGGTGGTATAGATTGGTGTTGGATGTCTGGTGGTAGGGCTGGAGATGATATAGGAAAGTGGTCCAGTGGTCTTTTGGTATGTTGGACTGTAGGTGGTGGGGGAAAGCGACGCGAAGGGTGGATGGGTGGCTCACCTGTTGGAGGAGTCACAGTAGGTGGTGCGTACTTCTGACACGTTGGTATTGCCTGAAGATCGGGATCCAGGTGATCTGTGTGATGCGCATGATGGTGGTGGTGGTGGTGGTGGTTTGGAGGCGAATGCTGGACAAGGGCAGCCCGGCATAGTTGATGTGGCCGGCTGAGCGTGGGGGTGGCGTTCTCTTGGGAGTGTGGTTGGGCGGGTTTCGCCATGCGAGGCGAGAAGTAGGGATGGTGATGGAGGTGGTATTTAGGGGTGGTGTGAGTGGTTGGCTGTCGGAGGGTGATCGGGTGGGCGTAGGTGTGGAGATTTAATGGGCAGGCGGGCTTGAGACACGACCGGAATGGGTGGTGGTGGTGGTTAGTTGGGGAGTGGGTGGTGACGGGGAATGGGGAGGGGGAGCGGGGGCGGGTGGAGCGGGAGATGGTGTAGTGCGATTGGCTGTCACAGGGGATGGGGCGGGGGCTGTCACAGGGGATGGGGTTGGGAGGGGAGTGCAGGGTGGTTGGTGTGGAAATTTTCGTGGGGGAAGGCTGAGCAAGTGGTGTGGTTGGTGTGGTGATAGCTGGGGAGTGCGGAGGTGGTGAGGGTGTTGTGTGTGGGAGCAGTGCAGGAGTTCGGGGTGGCGAGGGGGTGGTGGAGACTGGCGGGGATGGGGATGGGGAGGAGTAGTAAGGGAATGGCTCGTCGTGGGGAGCTGAGATTGTTGGTTTGGCTCGGGTAGTTGGTGAGGGGGTGGCGGGAGTGCTAGAGTCTTTGGTGGGGTGGACGTGGCGATTTCTGTAGGTGCGGGTGGCCTCATCACAGTCGATGGTGACCTGGAAGGGGTTGGGGACTTTAGTGATGGTAACAGGTCCAATGAAAAGGGGTGCAATTTTGTTGGGGGTGGGGAGGCGGGCGACAAAGACCTTATCGCTGGGTTTGTAAGGGTTGGCGGGGGAAGTATCGGTTTGGGTGTCTTGGTGTGTGTGCAGGTGCTGCAATTGGCATTTTAGGTGCTGCAGGGGGTCAATGGTTGGGGAAGGAGAGGGGAGTTGGATGTGCTTTCGGAGAGGGAGGAGGAGTGGTGCCTCGCCGAAAACACGCTCGTGGGGGCTGATGCCGTTGTCACGAGGGCAGGTGTTAATTCCCCACTGGATGATTTTGACATGCGCCGGCCACTCTTGATCTTGGGTGTCTTGGATGCGGGTCCTGATCTGATTCAGCAGGGTACGGTGACTCCTTTCACATACCCCATTTCCTTGGGGCCAGTAGGGGGAAGAGTGGAAAATGGAGAATCCGAAGATGGTGGATAGTTCTTTCCAGACTTGTCCTGTGAATTCTGGGGCGTTATCAGAGTGAATGGCCTGGGGAATGCCAAAGTAGGGGAAAACCTGGCGCATGAGGCCGTCGGCTATGGCGACGGCGGTGTGTTCCTTAGCTGGACAAGCAATCAGGAATCTGGAGTAGACGTCAATGAACGTTATGATGTATTTGTAACTGGATCTAGGTGGTAAGGGTCCGACGACGTTGACAGACAGTAACTGGCAAGGTTTATGGGCAGAGATTTTTCTGGCAGGACCCGCAGAATGGGTGATGTCCTTTCCCAGGCAGCACGCCCGACATGCCTGGGTGACACGCTGGGCGAGAGTCGTATGGTTGGGGGCCCAGTAGAGGTTGCTGAAAATCTGGGTCAATTTTTTTGTACCCAGGTGAATCCCATTGTCTGAGTGGAGGTGGGTGAGGACATCTATCGCGGAGTCTGGATCCAGGACGAGGTGGCCCAATGGTGTGAAAAGTTGGTCTCCTTGCAGATGAAGTTTCGGAAACAGGTGTGGAGGGATCCAGGGGGGCCGGTCTTGGTCCTGCCAGCGCTGGATCAGCTCGGATTGGGGGAGTAGAGATTGTACCGGAAGGCAGGAGAGGGCATCGATATTGGTATGCAACTTCCCGGTTCGGTAAGCAATCTCGTAGTCAAACTCCTTGAGTGTTTCGTGCCAGCGGAGGAGGTGGGCATTCTGAGTGACTGATTGCTGAAGCCACTGAAGGGACTGGTGGTCCGTGATCACGGTGACCCTGGTGCCGGATATGTAGGCCCTGAAGTAGTCGAGGGCCCAAACGATACCCAGACACTCACGCTTATTTGCAGCGTAGTTTCGTTTAGCTGGGTTTAGGGTGCGGCTGGCGCAAGCTATGATGTGCTAGCGCTCTTCCTGGATCTGGAGTGGGACAGTGCCTATGGCTACCAGCAAGACGTCGGTGTATAATATGAAGGGAAGGTCGTAGTTCAGGAACGTGACGATGGGAGCGGAGACGAGTTATTCCTTCAAGGTGTGGAATGCAGTTACCTGATCGTTGCTCCAAAGGAAAGGCTCGCCCTTCTTAGTAAGGTCATGTTTGGGTTTGGTTATGTCGGCGAATCCTTTGATGAACTGCTGGTAATACGACCCAAGTCCCACGAAAGCGCTGACTTGGTGGACATCCTGCAGGAGGGGTTGGTCGGCGATGGCCTTTAGCTTGTCGGGGTCCGGAGAGATGCCTTTCCCGGAGACAATGTGTCCTAGGAAGGTGACAGAGCAGGCGGCCAGGACACACTTGATGAGCTTGAGTTTCAGTCCGGCCTGATATATATGTTGGAACACCTGCTGGAGGCGGTGCAGGTGATCGGCCCACAGCTTGCTGAAAACGATTACGTTATCTAGATAAGCCAGGCAGACTTCCCAGGTTAGGCTGCCGAGGACGGACTCCTTGAGGCGAGAGAAGGTGGCCGGGGCATTGCATAGCCCGAGTGGAAGAACATTGAACTGATAATGCTTCCCATTACTTGTGGAAAAGACCGTTTTCTCTTGATCTCGGGGGTGGACGGGGACCTGCCAGTATCCTGACTGGAGGTCCAGCATGGAGAACCAGGTGGAGTGCCATCTTTTTTCCGGACGAGGATGATGGGGGAAGGCCAGAGGCTGGTGAAAGGCATGATGATGCCAACGTCCAGCATTTCATGGACCTGTCTGTCTTCTTCGGCCCGTTGGTGGGGGTTCTTTCGTGGGGAGGGTTGCCGAATAGGGGCCCGGTGGTGTAAATCTTGTGGGCCAGGTATGTCGTATGTCCCAAGTTGGCGGACCGCATAGAAAACAGGTCTTGATATTCAAGCAGTAGGTGGTGTGGGGTCTCTGCTTGATGGGGGGACAGGTGATCAGGTAAAGAGGGAAGGGAGGAGGGGTCTGAATTTAGAGGCAGGACATTGCAAGGCTCAGCTGCCTCTAGGTCGCCGATCAGGAGTCCTCTTGGCAGGGTGAGAGGTGTGGCCGCCAGGTTCACCACTTTGATGGCGTTGAGGTGTGGCAGAAGGAAGGCAGGCAACATCAGGCAGGCGGAGAGTGGCCCTGTGGGGACGTTTGGAGAGAAGAGGGAATGGGTCCCTGTGGACGTATTGATCTGCAGCCAAGCTTCGTAGGGAGAGGGGGAATAGTGAGGGTGGACACGACGGTTGCAGGAAAAGTGGGGTAAGGAGGAGCTGGGGCATGAGAAAGGGAGGGAGGAGGAAGGTCGATTAAGGGGGTGGGTGGGGCGTCGTCTTGCTGTGTGCATGTGCAGAGGGCTGGGGGCTGTCGAGGGGGCGGCTGGAAATGAAGTCGTCTCCCGTAGCAGTCAATGTGGGTGTGCAACTTTTGGAGCAGGTCCAACCCCAAGTAGCCATCGTAAGCACGGCATGACGAGTCGCAAATAATGAAGGGATGGTAAGTGGAGGCTGGTTGATGAGTCTTGGTTTGTAGGGCCTGGGTCTCCCCACGGATAGGCAAGGGGCCTTCCCCCGCGTCTATGAGGCGGGCTGAAGTGGGGAAAAGGGGGCCGAAAGTCTTCCTATGGCGGGAGTAGAAATGCGTGTACAGGCAGGACCTGGAGGCTCCCGTGTCTACCAGAAGTCTTGCCTTGACCCCCTGTAGCCTCATTTTGTCATAGACCGGGGGTCAGTACTTTGTCGTGGTGGCCCCCGCCAACATGGAGCGGTGCGGGGATGGTCCTAAAAATCCAACGTCAGCTCTAGGGCCGTGTTGGTGTCAGCATCGCCTGGCTCGCGGCTGGGATTAGGTTCCTCGACGAGGGGGGGCCGAAGTTAGCAGGATTTTCCTCTACTGCCAGCATTTGGCGGCACCCCAGGGGATTAGCTCTTGTTCTGTGCGCCACCTTCAATTGCTCATGTACATCATGAAGTGGGCAGCAGCTATTACAGGCTGTGAATTCCCAAGGGTTGATGGTGATGAGGTTGGTATTTTCCTTTTGTGGCAGCCGTTTCTTGGTAGGGCGAGCTCTTGGAGGAGCCCGGGCAGGGACGCCTGGTGTCGGGGCTGGATGGGGTTGGTTTGGTAGAGCGAAAGATTTTGTGGGGAACAGGCTAATGACCCTGATGTGTTGTGTGTCGGGGTGTGCTGCAAGGAGGCAGGGAATGAGTTGGACATCGCGGTCCAAATTTCCTGCAGGGTCGTGTATAGTGAAATGTTCTTTCACTGTGCCCGGAAGGACTCTAAGGAGGGTGTTGAATATGTGCTCGTCCTGGGCCTCTATGTCGGCATCCAGGTACGCGGTGGTGACGAGTCACCGAGCTTGGATCAACGTGTTGTCCAAGTCACTGTCATATTTCAAGGCGTCGAGTTGTGATATTGCGACAACTTTCCCTAATGATGGGGTGATAGCCTCTGTTACAATTTTTGTAAATCTGGCCCATGTGAGATCTGGGACTATTCTTGGTGCTCTACTAGCTACCGCCTTACCGAGGTGAGGTAGAGACAGCTATTTTCTGTGTATTGTTATCAAACCCGATGTCTAGTAACGGCTTGGCCATATCTAAGTACATAGTGATGTCACATTGTTCTGGATCGAATTTTGGTAGGGGTACATGTGTTTTAGCTGCCATTTTGTTATTTTTTTTCCAGTCCTTCTTTCCACCGTCCGGGTCAAGAACCATTGCTGGCCACCAGTGTTATGCTACGTATTTATGAGTTGGTTTCTCGTCCCTCAAATATGCAGGCTACAGCGTGTCCCTATTCTCGACCGGGTCGGCACTTCTAAGGAAAGGATTGGACACAAACACAAGGCAGTAACTATTACACACACATGTATTACAAATATCTTTCCAGAAACAATGGTACACAAATTAACATACATTAGATGCTGGGTTGGCTGGGGATGGGTTAACACAAGATTTTACTTGACTGGAAGTCTGTCTCGTTACCGGTTTAGGGAAATTATGGTAGTATTCACCCAGCACTTATTGCACTTAAATTGCACTTACAATACAAGACACAGTAAAGCGCTTGCTACAATTTCCCTTGTGAGTATAGCACTGGACGGCACTGATACACTGGTACAATTTACTTTAACACCTGGTGTCGATAGACACTCACCTGGGCAGCCGCCTACCTCGACTGGAGTCTACCCCGCTATGATACACTGTGAGGGAAGACTGAGGTATTTCCATAGTGTTTCACTTGCGCGCTCTACACTGGGGGGGGGAAGAAGTTATACAAACAAAGGAATGGCACAATTAATATGATATTGTTGTTCTGTTGGTCACTGGCATTTTTAGCGTGCCGGTACAATGGGGAGGGGTAAATTATAATGAACCAAGGGAATGGCACAATCTATATGATATTATTGTTCTGTTGGCCACTGGAGTATATCATTCACTGAGGGGGTTTCACAGGACTCCACTTGAGGGGTTCCTGGCCGATTTATCACTATGATATACTATAAGTAATCACTAACATACACGTGCATCCTGGGTTTAAAACAGCACACACTATGTAGGTCCTCTTGATACACTTTCACTGAGGGGCCTTTGGTAAGTTCCTCTACCAGGATGAATAACAGAGTAGCACGCCCTGGTTGACGCCCTACATGTAGATAAGAGGAGGGCTAGGGGCTCGGCCCGAAGAGAGCCAGGAGACGGGCCTGACGTCGAGTCCGGGAGGGACTTGGAGTGGTCTCACCAGCAGGTAAGTCACGCCCGGGTGTTTGGGGCAACTCCCGGGGTGAATGGGGACCCAGGGCACAGGAACCCGGGGTGGCTGGACTGCAGCAACGGCTGGAGGGCGGCATCACCGTCAGGATCACCGCGCGGGAACCTCTTGCTGGGGGAGTGGTGGACCGGTCTGTTCATCGGCTGCCTCATCTGCTAGGACTCTGCCTAGGCTGCTGCTCACACAGGAGGAGTCGCAGGGAACCAAGACCTCGGATGAGGCCTTGCCACGGCTCGGGGGATTGGTCCTCTCGGGCTACAGGATCTCCTGTGGAAGAGAAGCGGACGATGGCTGGCTCAAACTCCGGCCTGACGTGACTAGTGGCCAACACCGTAGCTGCACAGGAGACTGCAGCTTTGGGGCGGCTAATGGCCTGCTCTGCCTCTGGCTGGACGTGACTGGTGGCCAACGTCGTAGTGGCACAGGGGGTTGTTGCTCTGGTGCGGCTAGGGGCCTCTACCATGGAGCAGAGAGGACTAGCAGCAGAGGGATGGACAATGGCCAATCCTGCCTCAAACCCAGTACGGCTTGTGGCTGATACTGCGGTGCTGCTCTAGGGGGCACAACTACGAAGTGGACGGCTGTTGGCCTGTCCTGTCCGACCGACACGACTTACGGCCTGTGTCGCGGCCCTGTAGCGGGGATGCAACTGGGGAACGGACTGAGGCCGGTTCTACCCCGTACCTGGTATGACAATGGCCAATACTGCGGTGGTGCGTGGGGTTGTAAACTCCACCCCTTACCTGGTGAGTGAATTTCTTGCCGGAGACTAGGTGACGACGACTGTTACCTTCCCAGGGCATCAGTTGGGAGTAAGAGGGGCGCCAGGGAAAGGTACAGGTGTGCCGTTCCTGTTTGGAGCCACTCGGTGTTAGTGGTTTGCCCTTGGGGGGTTGGGGGTGCTGGCTCCAACTGTCACGTCGTCTGCGGCTCCTGTCTGTATTTCAATTTTCATAGTCCCAGACAGCAAGCAGGAGACAGCTACCAGCTGCTCACTCACTGTTTCCCTTCCTCATTCACACCAGGCAACGGCCACCAGCTGTGCACTGGGAGAGAGCCACCAGCCGCTCTTGCTTTAAAAACCCTCCAGGGAAGAGGGCACTGGTGACGGCCACCAGCCGGACCACCGAGTGGGCATCGGCCACCAGCCGCACCACCGAGTGGGCAACGGCCACCAGCCGCACCACCGAGTGGGCAACGGCCACCAGCCGTGCTTCCGGCAACAGAGGCCCAACATCGGTGATGGCGACCACCCGTCCCTCCGTCAGCAGAGACCCGACATCGGTGAAGGCCACCAGCCGCACCAGCAGGGAGGTGATGGCCACCAGCTGCACCAGCAGGGAGGTGATGGCCACCAGCCGCACCAGCAGGGAGGTGATGGCCACCAGCCGCATTATCCCTGTGGTCCATCCGGGAAGTAGGACCTCAGTGACGGCCACTAACCACACCTGCACCCCCGTGACGGCCACCAGCCGCACCAGGGGTGTAGTCCTCGCGGGGCACAGCTCTCCGGTGAAGGCCACCAGCCGCACCCGTGAGCATGTGACGGCCACTAGCCGCGCTCTGCCCACAGCCAGCCAGGGGCACGGACCCTTAGTGACGGCCACCAGCCGCTCCACTCTTCGTGCCCTAGGGGACCCAGCAACAGCCATCAGCCGTGCCGGGGAGGGAATGGCTACATGCCGCCCCTCGCCCCCTACCCCAGTGCCTTCCCCTTCTGAGGATTTCCGAGGCTTGCCCAACTCCGTTTGTGGCTGCTCGGGTTTCCTTGCCCCTTCCCTGCACAGGAACACTCTCCCAGAGGAGTAGCAGCTGGAGGAAGCCGGAGATTCCCTCTGAGACTTGCGCTCCACGCCCTACAACTGGGCCCCTGGCAGCCCCCGACCCTGACGGACTCTTCATGGACGGAACGCTGCAGTACACCCCTGATGGAGGCTCAACCGAGGGGAGACCACACACCCCGAACCAGCCGAGACATCCACAGGACTCCGGGGCATGACCTCCCCAGCCCCACCTGACAATGCCCCACCCAGTAGAGTGGGCACCGATAGGTGCACCTGCTCTCTCTGTTCGGGCCCAGCCCTGAGGCCCAACCCTTGGGCTCCCTAGTGACGGGCGCCCCTACAACTCTGCCCCACTGACCCCTCCTGAATGACCCAGCAGTAGCTGGCCTCCTGACATAGGTCCCCAGATGACCCAGCAGCCGCACAACCTCCTGATGAAGGCCCCGAACGCCCGAATAGCAGTCGGCCCCACTCCTGATGAAGGCTGCTGCCCTGGGCCACCCCCTACAACCAGACCCACCCCAGAAGCAACAGCAGCTAAGTTACCTGCCCCAGAGTCCTCCGGCCCCGTCCATTGAATTAAACTATTTCTTGTATAAAGTGTGCCACTGGATGTATTGTGTCTGGATTAAGAATTAAGGAAATACACGGGTAAGATTTGTTGCCCAGTGGTTTTGTGCTCTGTTCCTTTTAGTTGCCCTAAGCATACCCAGCCTGCTCTAGAAAGAGGACCCCGCTCTAAGCGCCGTGTTTAGGGAATGAGTAGTCATCCCTTAAACCCACTGCACAACAATTAGTATTGCAAGTAATCAGTTAAAGTTCTAGCCAATTCCCGAATACTGTGACAGTAAGTTATATTAGACCTGGAGCAGTGCAAAACCGGCAGATCGCTGCCTCTCTCTATAACGTTCACATGTCAGTGCTGAACTTACCTTCCCCCCTCCTCTTTCTTAGTCGTGTAATGTAAGTCCTCATATACGTTAGTGAGTTAAAGTGGTGATATTTCCCCTGATCCCTCTTATATTGATTGATGAGATCGCCGCCTCTCTCTATATCATTGACAGATTGCCGCCTCTGTATCGTTTGCAGGTCGAGCGTTCCTGAAGCCAAATGGCTCGGGTTTTAACCACTGCCTAACGCTCACACTAAATCCCCCCTTTCTTAGTTCATGTAATCCAAGAGTATGTCGGCTGGTCCGCTTGAATATTCCATCCATTTGTATACTGTGTTTAGTTGACTATGATTTTTTCAGGCATTGTACAGATTTAGCCCTAACAGAAGATTGAATATTAATCCATTTGAATATTCCATTTGAATATTGTGTTCCATTTGAATATTCCATTTGAATATTGTGCTCCATTTGAATATTCCATTTGAATATTGTGCTCCATTTGAATATTCTATTTGAATATTGCACTCCATTTGAATATTCTATTTGAATATTGCATTCCATTTGAATATTCCATTTGAATGTTGTGCCCATTTGAATACTTCCATTTGAATACCATGTCTAGTTTCCATATGATTTTGGAGTATGGTGTATATTTAGCCCTAAGAGAATATTCTTTGGTGATAAAGTTTTAGGTTTCTTCCTGAAGATCCGTCAGGGACCACGGGGATTACTATATTCACGTGTATCAGTACTGTTCTGCAGCGTGTTTTAGGACCCACTCCTCGTTCCTTAGACACGGCACTTAGAGCAGGGTCCTCTTTCTAGACCGGGCTGAGTATACTCAGGGCAACTAAGAGGAACAGGGCATAAAAAAACTCGGCAACAAACCTTACACGTGTATTACCTTAATTCTTACAATGACACAATACTGACAGTGGCACACTTTATACAAGAAATAAATTAATACAAGGGACAGGGCCGGAGGACTCTGGGGCAGGTAATGTTGCTGGTGTTGCTTCTGGGGAGGGCCCGGTTGTAGGAAGGTGGCCCAGGGCTGCGGTCTTCGTCAGGAGTGGAACCGGCTGCCATGAGGGCGTCCGGGGTCCTTGTTGGGAGGCTGGACAGCTACTGGGTCATCTAGGGGCCTTGTCAGGAGGCCGGTCACTGCTGTGTTGTCTGGGGCCTCATCAGGAGGCCGGTCACTGCTGGGTCATCTGAGGAGGGGTTTTCGTCAGGAGGGCGGGTATTGCTGGATCGACCAGGAGGGTCTGGGGGTGGCGGCGTGGTAGGGGCGCCCATCTCTAGGGGGGTCCGAGGGTTGGGGCCTAAGGGCTGGGCCCGAATGGGGAGAGAAGGGGCATCTGTCGGTGCCCACTCTGCTGGGCTGGGCATTGTCAGCTGGGAAGGAGAGGTTACTCCCCGGGGTCTTGGGGACGTCTTAGCAGGACCGGAGACTGTGGTCTCTCCTCGGCTTGGCCTCTGTCACTGGTTTGATGCAGCGTCCTGTCTCTGAAGAGTCCGTCAGGGTCTAGGTCTGCCGGGGGCCTGGTTGTAGGGTGTGGACTCCGGGTCTCGGGGGGCCTCTCCAATTCTGCTCTGACTGCTGCTCCTCCGGTACAGTGCTCCTGTGCATGGAAGGGATGAAGATACCCGAGCAGCCACAAATGGAGTTGGGAAAACAGGGAAATTCTTCAGGAGGGGAAGGCACTGGGGTAGGGGGCGAGGGGCGGCGCGTAGCCATTCCCTCCCTGGCACAGCTGGTGGCCATCGCTAGGTCCCCTAGGGCGCGGAAGGCAGAGGGTTTAGTGGCCGTCTCCTCCCTCGTGCGACAGGAGGCCGTCACTGAGGGTCTGTGCCCTTGGCTAGCTGTGGTTGTAATGCGACTGGTGGCCATCGCCCACCCACGGGTGTGGCTAAGGGTCATCACCTGAAAGCCATGCCCTGCGAGGACTGCACCCTGAGTGTGGCTTGAGGCCGTCACGGGGGTGCAGGTGTGGCTGATGGCCGTCACCGAGGTGCGGCTGATGGTCGTCACTGGTGTCCTTCTTCCCGGGCATTGCAGGGAGGGCAAGGCTAGTGGCCGTCACCTCCTTACGGGCACGGCTAGAGGCTGTTGCCAATGTTAGGAGTCTGCTGTCGGAGGCGTGGCTGGTGGCCGTCGCTTGTCCAGAGGTGCGGCTGTTGGCCGTCACCAATTTTCTCTTCCCTAAAGGGTGGCCATCTCTCCCCATGCATGGCTGGTGGCCATTGCCCGGTGTAAGTGAGGGAGGGAAGCAGCTACTGAGCGGCTGGTGACCGTCTCCTGCTGGCTATCTGGGGCTATAAGAATAGCCCCACCCTGACCTGGCGAGAACTAGTCTGACTGAGTATAGCGCACAGTGACTGATGCCTTGGTGGTGAGGCACCTGACGGTGTAGGGGATAAGCACAGGTGGGCCCTTCTTGCGCTGAGCCCGCGCTCACTGCATTCACCCCTCGGATGTCTCCTTCTAGGGTAGTTGTCGTGTCCAAGTGGGGCGTTTTGGTGGCGTGCATTTCAAGTATCATTTTGAATATTAACTCAGTTCGTGAAGATTCATATTTCTAGAGTTATAGATCCTGATTATGCTTCGTCAGCTTTGTGTCATTCACAGTTTGAAGAGTAATTTGCCTTTCAGTTCTTAATACTTAGTAGATCTTAGGTTAAGTTACTTCGAGTTTGAATTTTGCTATCCTCTAAGGAGTGGCACAGACGAGACTGAGTGGCCCGCAAAGGGTACTAATATCTACTTGCTCACGCTCTGTCAAATTAGATCACGCTACCCTATTCCACATAATCTCTAAAGTGTCAAATACGATCACCCCACCCCATTTCCCATATTCTCTAAGGTTCTGATCATTACGCTGGTGACTAATTTCTCCATCTTTACGGTGGCAACTTCCTCATCATTACAGCGGTGGCATCTTATTCTCATCGTTACACTGGTGGCAGCTCAAATTCTGAACATTACAGAACCACTAACACTGTTTTCCTGAAGGGTTTGTGGCAAGACCCACCAGCCACCACCTCCTTTTGTTATTTATGTACTATATATAACTTTATAACTGTTATGCTGCGTGTGTTAGGGTGCGACTTCTCGTCCCTTGGACACAGAGCCTGGAGCGAGGCAGCTGGTGTCCGTCTCCTCCCTGTGTGCAGCAAGGTGGCTGTCACCCGGTGTGAGTAGGAGCAGCAAGGTTGCTGTTGCCTGACCTCCTTTTGTGGAGTTGGAGCGAGGGCGGCTGGTGTCCGTCTCCTCCCCGTGTGCGGCAAGGTAGCCGTCACCCGGTGTGAGTAGGGGTGGTAAGGTGGCCGTCGCCTGACCTTTTGTGGAGCTAAAGTGAGGGCAGCTGGTGTCTGTTTCCTCCCTGTGTGCAGCAAGGTGGCCGTCACCTGCCATCACCTGGTGTGAGTAAGTGCGGCAAGGTGGCCATCACCTGGTGTGAGTAAGTGCGGCAAGGTGGCCGTCACCTGGTGTGAGTAATTGTGGCAAGGTGGCCGTCACCTGGTGTGAGTAAGTGCGGCAAGGTGGCTGTCACCTGACCTCCTTTTGTGGAGTTAGCGAGGGCGGCAAGGTGGCCGTCTCCTCCCCGTATGCGGCAAGATGGCCGTCACCTGGTATGGCTGAGGGAGGGAAGCAGCAAGTGGGCAGCTGGTGGCCGACTCCGGGGTGCTGTCTGGGGCTAGAGAATTAGCCCCACCCTGAACCTGGCGAAGACTGGTCTGGCGGAGGTGTAATTTGCCATGACTGTAAACTCTGCGGTGAGTTATCTGAGCGTGAGAGGGGCGTGCGGGAAAGACACAGGTGCATCCGTCTTGTACGGAGCCCGCACAGCCCATTTCCACTCCCTGGGTATCTCCTCCTGGGGTGGGCGTCTCGCCCATGTAAGGTCGACAGGGAGCTTTGGTATTTCGCCATGTATTGATGCTCTGCATTTCACCACTGTCGGTGGCAAAACAGCCACATCCCCGTGCCTGGAGGTGGTAGGTATAGGTGGTGGTGGACTGGTGTTGTGGTGTGAGGTGTTGCAGGAGGGAGGTCCAGTGGGTGGTGAAGGGGTCTGGTTGGTGGCTGCTGGTGAAAGTGACAAACAGCGTTGAGGGTTGGGATTATTTGTGGAGGAGGCACCCTAGGTGGAGTGTTCCCCAAACGCATTTTTTCTTGCCCATGATGGGGGCCCAGATGACACAGCGGATCTTCATAGCTGGAAATGGTGTGGTGGCGATGGTGGGCCGTGGCTGAATACTGGCCACCGACGGGAGGGTTGGCGTTTTATGCCGGTGGTTGGAGGTGGGGATGTCCCTTGGGAGTGCGGGTGGCTGGGATTTCCACATGGCATGGAGAATGCGGTATGTCACTTGGTTGGTGTTTGGCAGCATCGGGGTGGTGGGTGGTGAGGGGGAGGGGGTGGCGGTGTATCGCTGGGGAGGGCATGAGACTCACCCAGATCGGGTTGTGGAGGAGGTGAGTTTGGACGTGGGTGGGAGGGATCTGGTGGTGCGTGGGATGTGGAGCCACAGTTGATGGTTGGCAGGAGGTGGTAGAGATGGAGCGGGTGATGGAGTGGCGGGGGTGGGAGTTGGTTTGGCCAGTGGAATGCGGCGTGGAGGGGATGGTATGGGTTGTTCAGTAGGTGTTAGGTGCTTAGGACACGGTGGTGTGAGGAGGGGTGGTGGATTAAGGGTTGTGGAAGGTGGCACGCTGTGCAGCTCTGGAGAGGTAGCATAAGTGTGCAAGTGAGGTGATTCGGTGTTGGGGGCGGTGGAGGTAGGGGTAAGGGGGGGAGAGCGGGGTGAGGAGGTGGGGATGGGAGATGAGGTAGAGGAGGGGGAGGGGGTAAGGTACAGGGAGTAGGAGTCGGAGGAAGAGGTGGGGGTTGAAAGGTAAGATGCCGTTGTGTGGCTGGGGGACGTAGTTGGCAGAGCTTGTGGGGGTTTGTTCGCCGTGTATGGTCTGACATGTCTATTACCGTAGGTGCGAGGGGTGTTATGATAGTCAGTGGTGACTTGATACGGACTGGGGATGTGGGTAATTGTGTAGGGGCCTGTGAAGCGCGGGGCCAGTTTGTGCGGGGTTGGTAGTTGGGCCACCATAACTGTCTCTTGGCTTGTAGGGGTTGTTGGGTTTGGTGTCCGGCTTGAGATCTTGGTGCTTTTGCAGGTGGTGTAACCTGCTTTTTAGGTGGTGAAGGGGGTTGGACTCTGGGGACTTGGTTGGGTGTTTAAGGTGAAGTCTGAAGGGGAGGAGGAGTGGGCCTTCTCCAAAAACACGCTCGTGGGGGGAGATGCCGTTGTCTCTGGGGCAGGTGTTTAGTCCCCACTGCACGATCTTTACGTGGGCTGGCCAGTCTTCGTCTTGAGTTTCTTCTATTCGGGTTCGCACCTGGTTTTAGTGGGTGCAATGGCTTCTCTCACATATGCCATTTCCTTGGGGCCAGTTGGGAGGGGAGTGGGAAATCTGGTATCCGAAGAGGGTCGCGAGTTCCTGCCGTATTTTCCCGGTGAACTCCGGCGCATTGTCAGAATGTAGCGCCTGTGGAATACCAAAATAGGGGAAGACATGGTGGACGAGGGCTTCAGCTACTGTCACAGGATGGTGTTCTTTAGCTGGACAGGCGATGAGGAACTTGGAGTAGCTGTCCACGAACGTGATTATGTAACGGTAGCCAACTCTCGGTGGTAAGGGGCCTACTACGTCCACGGCCAGGAGTTGCCAGGGTTTGTGAGCCGTGATTCTGCCAGCGGGGCTGGAGGTGCAGGTGATGTCCTTCCCGAGGGCACAGGCCAGGCAGGCTTGGACCACTTGTTGGACCAAGCTGGAGGGGCTTGCTGTCCAGTAGATGTCTCGAAACACCTGTAGTATTTTTTTTGTGCTCAGGTGTATCCCGTTTAGAATGGAAATGGGTCAAGGTGTCTAGGGCGGTTTCGGGGTCAAGCACGATGTGGTCCGTTTGTGTGAAGATGTGATCGCCTTGTTGGTTGAGTTTAGAAAAGATGTGGGGTGGAATCCAGTCTGGTTGATTACTATTTCGCCATATTTGTTGGACCAGTTCGGACACGGGTGGATGGTTTGTATAGGGAGCCAGGACAGGGTGTTGGCGTTAGTGTGAAGTTTTCCGGGGCGATAGGAGCGATAGGAGATTTCGTAGTGGAAATCTTCTAGGGTCTCCCTCCATCTGATGAGCTGCACATTTTGGGTGCTTGGTTGTCGGAGCCATTGGAGCGGCTGATGGTGGGTGATGATGGTGAGTTAGTGCCAGACAGGTAGGCCCGGAAGTGTGCTCTAGGGCCCAGATTATTCCTAGGCACTCTCGCTTGGTGGCAGTGTAGTTCTTTTCAGCCTGGTGAAGGGTTCTGCTGGCACATGCAATAATGTGCTCCCATCCTTCTTGTACTTGTGCTAGGATGGCGCCGATTGCGATGAGTGACACGTCCGTGTATAGGCGAAACGGCAGGTTGTAATCGGGGAAGGAAAAAACGGGGGCTGTGATAAGTTTGTTCTTCAAGGTGTTGAAGGCGGTAACTCTGTCCTCTGTCCATGTAAAAGGTTCTCCCTTTTTAGTCAGGTCGTGGAGGGGCTTAGCGATGTCGGCGAAGCCCTTTACAAATCTCGATAACGTGGTAGGTACTTGAAGGAAAGTCGATTATGGATTATTTAGTACAACCAGAATAAAGTCGTGAAACGTATTATCAATGAGGTAAGTTACAGCACTCTTGGGTTACTGAGATTTATTGCACAGTTATATTGATAGTGATTTACAAACGAGCTTAGCGTGACGGCCAGTCTCCCCCTTCTCCTTACTCTGCCCTAATTGTGCTCTCGGGCATTATCTACCCCTTTTCTCATGTGAAGGGCTTCTCTCTGACATTATACACAGGAGGAGAGGATGTTTGGTGAGGTAGTAGTGTCTGATAAATATCCTGTGGACTTTCACGTGTTTGAATATGCCATGAATTTCTTGGTTGTTTGGACTACGAGGATATCTTGAAAAACATCGTATGTTAAGGATTCTTGATAGTCTGGGACAACAGACTGTGTATAGATATCATGTGAAATCAGACACTACTTCCTGTGAATTGACATTCCTGGTGAGAAACTGTGTATGTTTCCATCAGACACTACTTCCCGTACATTGTGTTTATATGATATACTAATGCCTATATAATATATACAGAAACCTCCAGTAATAGGAGGTTAGTCTCAGGAATGCTCGGACTTCGGTTACATCCTTTGGTAGAGGGAGGTTCGCGATGGCGTGGAGCTCCTCTGGGTTGGGGGCAATCCCTTCCAGGGAGATGATGTGTCCCAGGAAGGCAACGGAGCGTGCCACCAGGACGCACTTGGATGGTTAAGTTTTAACCTGGCTTGCCAGATCCGTTGGAAGACTTGCTTGAGGCGGTGAAGGTGGTCAGCCCAGGTCCTGCTAAAAATGGTGACATCGTTTAAGTATGCAAAGCAAGTCTCCAACATGAGGCCACTAAGAACGGACTCCATGAAATGTGAGAAAGTGGCAGGGGCGTTGCAGAGTCCGAAGGGTAGGACGTTAAACTCGCAATGGCTCCCGTTGCTGGTGGAGAAGGCAGTTTTCTCTCTGTCGGTGGGGTGTACTGGAACCTGCCAATGCCCTAACTGGAGGTCCAAGGTGGAAAACCATGATACTCCATACAGGGAGTCAAGGGAGTCATCTATACGTGGCAGGGGCGTGGCTTGGCATTAATGTCTTTGAGGTGTCAGTAGTCCACACAGAATCTCATTCACCCGTCTTTCTTTTTTTACTAGCACGACGGGGGAGGACCACAGGCTGGTGGAGGGTGAGATGACACCGGCATCTAACATTTCCTGGACCTGCTGGTCCTCCTCAGCTCGCTGATGTTTTTTTTTTCTTCGAGATGGTTGGCGAATTGGTGGTCCCTCTGTGTGGATCTCATAGGTCAGGACAGTTGTGTGGCCTATATCAGTTGGTCCTGATGCAAATGGGTCCTGAAAGTCCAGGAGCAGGTGGCATAGGCTGTCCGTTTGGTCGGGAGAGAGTTGGGGGTAAAGAGGGGAGGGGGGCGGGGTTGCGAGGGGGTGTGCAGGGCTCGGCCTCCTCCATTTCCCCTAAGACTGTCCCCTTCGGTGGGGTAAGGGGTGGTGGTGGAGAGGTTAACGATGCGCACCGCACCATATAGCGGTGGAGGGGGAAGAAGGTAGGGAGGAGTAGGCAGGAGGAAAGGCCCCTCGGGGGGGAGGAGGTGAAGAGAATGGGGGTTCCTGTCAGCCTGTTTAGTTGAAACCAGGCCTCATGTTGAGGAGGGTTGATGAGGGTGGAGGTGATGGTAGTGGGGAATGTAAGGGCGGGGAAAAGAACAAGGGTCAGGGACTCCAAGGGGCGAGGGGTGGGGATTAGGGCCGGGGGGGGGGGGCGTCATGTGCAGATGGGCTGGGGGCTGGAGTCTGGAGGTTTGTTAAACTGGAGTCGCTGCCCAAGGCAGTCGATGCTTGTCCGGAGCTTTTGAAGAAGATCCAACCCCAGGGGTCTGTCATACACCCGACAAGTAGAGTCGAAAATGATGAAGGGGTGTAGTGCAGCGACGTTTTGGTGCGTGTCTGCACGTAGGGCCTGAGTTTCCCCACGTATGGGCAGAGCCATCCCCCACATCCGCAAGGTGAGCTGAGGTGGGGAAAAGCAGGCCGAGGGTCGAACGATGCTGGGAGTAAAAATTACTGTATAGGCATGATCTAGCCACTCCCGTATCGACTAGCAGCCTTGTCTTTACCCCATTCAGTCTCATCTTGTTGTAAACTAGGGGGTGGTATTTCTGTAAGGTGGCCCCCGCCACCGTGGGGGGGTGCGGGGGCTGTCCTAAAAATCCAGCTGCTGCGGTGTATCGTCGTCCTCGGGCTGCGTTCTCCCAGGGTTGTCTGTGGCGGCATCACCCTCAGTGCCCTCATTTTCTAGGACCGAGATCTTACAGCGTCCTTGCGTGGTGGACTTTCTTCGAGCTACTTTCAGTTGTTCCCTGATGTCATGGAGGGGACATTTGTTGCTACATGTGGTGAACTCCCATGGGTTGATGGAAATCCAATTGGTGTCTCTTGTGTCAGGACGCTTGCATGAGGGGTGGGCCTTGGGGATGGAGGGCGTTGGTGGAGGGCTTGGCTGGACTGGAGGTGGGTGAGAATGGCATGTTCGCACTGGTTCTTGTGTGGGGAATCTACTTATAGCGCCAATCTGCTGTGGGGTAGTATGGGCAGACACGAGGCGACATACGAGCTGGATATCTTGGTTCAAGTCTCCCATTGGGTCATGGATTGTGAAGTGCTCCCTGACAGCACTAGGGAGAATCCTGACCAGGGAATAAAAAACATGTTGCTCCCGGGTTTCCTTGTTGCATCCCAGGTATGCGGCGGTGATGAGTTGCCGGGCCTGGACGAGTGTGTCGTAGAGGTTTCCGTCGTAGGTGAGGGAGTCGAGCTGTGCTAGCGCTATGACTTTCCCTAGTGAGGGGATGACTGCCTGAGTCGTAAATTTGGTGAATTCTGCCCATGTTGATTCCGGAACGATCTTGGGTGCGATCGTGGCTACTGCTTTGCCCAGCAGTGGTAGCGTTATTGCTATTTTCTGTCTGTCTGCCTCGAAGGCTATGTCTAGCTGTGGCTTTACTATTTCCAAGTATTTGTGGTTGTCATATTGTTCAGGGTCGAATTTGGGTATCTGGACGTGTGGTTTTGTTGCCATTTTGCCGAAGTTTCCCTTGTTCCCCTGTTGCCACCCACCGGGTCCAGAACCACTGCTGGCCACCATAGTTATGCTGCATGTGTAAGGGCGTGACTTCTCATCCCTTAGACACGGAGTTTGGAGCGAGGTTCTTTTTCTAGACCGGGTTGGGCTCTTTTAAGGTATTCAGTGGGAGCAGGGCATAAAACTCAGGGCAACATCCTTACACGTATATTACCACAAATTACAACACTGTTACAATATATATGGCACACTTTACAAGAAAATAATGCCACACACAGGTAGACAGGGCTGGAGGACTTGGTGACAGCAGGGTGTGACTGGGGCTTGCTGTAGGATGAGGCCCAGTGGTAGTGGAGGGCCCAGGTCAGCGGTCTATGTCAGGTGGCTCTGGGGTTGATGGGGCTTCTGGGGCCTGCATCAGGAGGCCATCCCGTCGATGTCTCGTCCGGGAGTGGTCAGAGGGCCATGGTAGAGGGGGGGGTGCCCTTCCACAGGAGTACGTGGGCTCAGGCTTAGGGGCTGGGCCCAAACAGGGAGAGTAGGTGAACTTGCCTGCGCTTACCCTGCCGGCAAGGAGGTCATCGCATGGGGCTAGGGAGGTCTCGCTCTGGAGTCCTGGGGATGCCTCAGCTGGTCTTAGGGCTGCGGTCTCGCTGCTGAGCCTCCGTCAGGTGTGGGTTGCGGCAGCTCGGGGTGGCAGAGTCCGACAGGGGCTGGGGCCGCCAGGGGTTGAGGGAGAGAGCTAGGACTCCAGACACCAGGGGTCCTTGCCAGGCCTCCTCCAACTGCTGGTCGAGGAGGAGGGTGTCCCTGTGGGGAGAAACGGGGAGGGCACTTGCCGTGACCCTTTCTTTTTGTTCTTTTAGTGGAGCAGCAAGGTGGCCATCACCGTTCCTCCTTTTGTGGAGTTAGAGCGAGGGCGGCTGATGTCCATCTCCTCCCCATGTGCGGCAAGGTGGCCGTCACCCAGTGTAAGTGAGAGCAGGAAGGTGGCCGTCACCCAGTGTGAGTGAGTGCGGCAAGGTGGCCGTCACTTTTCCTCCTTTTGTGGAGTTAGAGCGAGGGTGGCTGGTGTCTGTCTCCTCCCCGTGTGCGGCAAGTGGCCGTCACCCGGTGTGAGTGCGGCAAGGTGGACGTCACTTGACTCACGGCAAGGTGGACGTCACTTGACCTCCTCTTGTGGAGTTGTATAGCGAGGCTGGCTGGTGTCCATCTTCTCCCCATGTGCGGCAATCTGGCCGTCACCCGGTGTGAGTATGTGTGGCAAGGTAGCCTTCACTCTACCTCCTTTTGTGGAGTTATAGCGAGGACGACAAGGTGGCCGTCTCCTTCCCGTATGCAATAAGATGGCCATAACCCGGTATGGCTGAGGGAGGGAAGCAGCAGGTGGGTTGCTGGTGGCTGACTCCGGGGTGCTGTCTGGGGCTAAAGAATTAGCCCCACCCTGAACCTGGCGATGGCTGGTTCGGTGTAGGTGTAATTTACCGTGACTGTAACCTCTGCGGTGAGTTGCCTGAGCGCGAGAGGGGCGCGCGGAAGAGACGCGGGTGCGCCCCTCTTGTACGGATCCCACGACCCTCATTTCCTCTCCCTGGGTATCTTCTCCTGGGGTGGGTGTCTTGCCCAGGTAAGGTTGATGGGGAGCTTCGGTATTTCTCCATGTATTGATGCTCTACATTTCAGAATTAGCTTCCATAGAAGTCGGAACTAAATTGGCCAGGTATCTAACCACTACTCTTGATACTCAGTTTGAGGATATTTATATATGGACTGACAGTGAGATTTGTCTATACTGGATAGGAAAGGCAAGCAGTAAAATTCCTTTCGTCCGCAATAGAGTGAAGACTATAAAAGAACTGTCTTTCATATCTGAATTTATGCATGTATCCTCCAAACAAATTCCAGCTGATCTGCTCTCGAGTGGTTCGAGAGTAAAGATACTGATCAAGGATGATTTGTGGTTTAAAGGTCCTAAATGGTTACTCAATAAGGATTGGCCTGAGCAGAAACTGTATAGTATTGCTGGGGTTAGTGTTGTAAACTTAGATTCAGTAGTACCTGAGCCAGAAATAATTGACATTACAGATTCTCATCAATAAAACAACTCATAAACACTACTAGGTTGGTTGTTGAATTTTTTAATAAGAAAGTGGGGTTTAAGAAATTTGATCCCATGGAATATTGGCTGAAAAAGATACAAAGGAAGTATTATGGAGAGATTTTTGACCTTTTATGCCAAGGCAATGGTAACAAGAACAAACTGTTCCGAGATTTAGGATTGTTCTTAGACAGAAAGGGTCTATTTAGATGCCGTGGCCGAATAATAAAGGCTGATTTGCCTCTCCAAACCAGACATCCTATATTGTTACCCAAGAATAACTATTTTGGACAGTTAATTGTAAAAGAAGCCCATGATTTGACTCTTCATGGTGTGCCGCAGACCTTGGCCCGAATCCGCGATAGGTTTTGGATCCCTAAGGGTAGACCGGTCATAAAGAAATATCTCAAAGGCTGTATAGTATGCAGGAAGTATGAACAAAGGCCATATAACTACCCAGGGCCACCTGCTTAAATATAAGTCGGCCCTTCAAAGTAACTGGAGTTGATTATACAGGGGCTATAACTGTTACGGGTGAGGGAACTCCCCATAAGGTGTATATATGTTTGTTTACTTGCACCTACATGTGGGCAGTACATTTAGAAAAGGCAGAAGACCTGAGTTCAGAGACATTCCTGAGCGTATTTAGAAGATTTGCTGCTAGAAAGTCTTGTCCTACCAGATTAATAAGCAACAACGGAACTGAAATACAGGAGTTAGGGGTAAGGGATGCACACCACCTGGATGCCGGTGCAGACGACATCAGCCCCTCAAGCCCCCCAAGGACCACGGGGGGTCTGACGCTGACTCTGAGTGACCCGGGACAGGAACGGCACACCTGTATCCCTCCCCGACGCCCTTCTTCCTCCAAACCGACGTCCCGGGAAGGTGGCAGTCGCCGGCACCTAGTCTCCGGCCGGAAATCTACTCACCAGATAAGGGGTGGAGTTGTTTCTACAACTCCACACAACGCCACGGTATCGGCCATAGTTCATACCGGGAAAGGGGCAGAACCGGCCACAGTCCATTCCTCAGTTGCATCCCCGCTGCAGGGCCACGGCACGGGCCACAAGCCATGTCGGTCGGGCAGGACAGGCCACCAGTCGTTCACTACCTGTAGTCGTTCCCCCCAGGGTAGCGCCGCAGCACCGGCCTCAAGCCGTGCTGGGTACGAGGCAGGACCGGCCATCGTCCGTCCCTTTGCTACTAGTGCTCCCTGCTCTATGATACAGGCCACTAGCTGTACCAGAGTTATAGTCCCCAGTAGGACCACGACGTTGGCCACTAGCTGCATCGAGCCAGAGGCAGAGCAGGCTATAGTCCTCTCTTCTCCTACAGGAGATTCTCACTCTCCTTACAGAGACAGGATAGAGCGAGCTGTGTCTTGCGCTAGCCCTGAGTTCCAACGGAGCAGAGGAACCGCCGTGCAGGCCACTAGCCGTACAGGGGAGGCAGAGTTGGCCACAGTCCACTCCTCACCTTCTGTTCCCAGGATATCTCCCGATGGGGAAGTCCCTTGCCTGGCCCACCCGGTTTCCTGTGGCTGGGTGGGACGCACCCCCACCCCTGCAGAGGGAGCAACTGGGGAGGACCCTTTCCCGGAGCCTTGGCGAGGCCTTACCTGAGGCCTCAGTTCCTTTCAGCTCTGCTAGTGTGAACAGCAGCTGAGGCGGAGCTCCAGCAGACATAGCAGCTGGCATCGGGCCCTGTCGACCACTCCCCTAGCCCGAGGTTCCTGTGAGGCGGCCCTGACGGCGACGCAGCCCTCCAGCCGTTCCCGCAGTCCACCCACCTCGGGTTCCAGTACCCTGGGTCCTCAGACACCCCAGAAGCTGCCCCGCACACCAGGGCATGACTTACCTGCTGATGGGACCTCTCCGGGCCCATCCCAGAACCAGCGTCAAGCCTGCCTCCTGGCTCTCTTTGGACCGAGCCCCTAGTCCCGCACCGACGTGTGGGGCCCTGTGAAGGCGTGTCTCTCTGTCCACCCTCCTGACGGAGGGATCAACCTTCGGCCCACCAGTGATAGTGAAGAAGTCGTACTTTACCAGTGTGTGCCTCTTAGACCTAGATATATGTATATGGTCGTATGTGTAACACGAGTGACTCCTCACAGCGTGTTCTCGTGATTAAGTGACCAGAAAAGCCCAGAGTATAAGACTGGACGAGCCCACTAGTGATCCTGGTCTATGATATATCACGAACGGAGTCCAGTGCTCCCCTGCTTGTGTAATGTCACTCAGTCCCCCCCCAGTGAATGAAACACCACAGTGACCAAACAGGAAAACTATATTGTATTGATCGTGCCATCCCCTTGATTATTAATTTTCTCCCTCCCCAGTGTAAAGGCACGCCAGTGTTCGTAAAGCTACCCACACCGTGTCCTTTGGAAACAGCACCCACAAAGTGATCGTGCCACCCGTTGTTTATTAATCCTCCCCCTCCCCAGTGTAGAGGCACATTAGTCACCATGTGTCTAGCCATCTCCGAGTGTTTCTCTAAAATACCGCAGTCCTCCCTCTCAGTGCACTACAGTACGGCCGGCTCCTTCCGTGATAGACCGTCAGCCAGATTTGTATCTATCGACATAGTGTTAATGCAACTGAACCCTTGTATCAGTGCCGTCCATTGCTATACTATATTGGGAAATTGTAACAGGTGTATTTCTGTGTCCAAAGTATAAGTGTAATAGAAGTACCATAAATACTGGGTGTATTCTACCATACTTTCCCTAAGCCGGTATAGAGACTGATTGTAATTCAGTAAAACCTTGTACTAACCCATTTCTGGCCAACCCAGAATCTATTGTATCTAGTGTTATAATATTTGTCTCTGGGAAGATATTTGTAATACATGTGTGTAACAGTTCACTGCCATGTTTTTGTGCCCAGTCCTTTCCTCAGAAATGCCGACCCGGTCTTGAATAAGACCCCGCTGTGAGTCTGTATATATGATGGGACGAGAAGTCGCCCCTCAGAAATGCGACAGGTAATAAGTTCACCTCTTGCGTACGTGTACAAGGGACGAGAAGTCGACCCACAAATACGTGGCATAACAGGACCAATTTCTTTGGAGCAGCACATCTACTTTTGAACATAATGAATGATCCAAAGGTTAAGTCAGCATTGGGAATCCGAAATTGTACCTGGCAGTATATTGCTCCAAGAGCACCATGGCAAAATGGATTTACAGAACGAAGTATTGGAATAGTAAAGAACTGCCTAAGGAAAACTTTACACAGAACTAAGATCTCCAGGGAGGAAGTGAATGAGAACGGTGATCATTGATTTTGAAGCTAGGATTAATGATCGACCGTTAACCTATATAGATGATACTAGCGCTTGAATTGAAGCATTGACACCAGCTTATATGTTGCATGGCAGGAAACTTCAGCCGGTACCTTGTGTGGATATCCAGGATGAAATAAATGATCCTTCAATAGGAAATAACGAACTAGGACAAAAACTGCGGGAGGGATACGTTATGCTACGTATTTGAGGGCCAACTACTTGTCCCTCAGATGCGTATGCGAGAGATGAGAGATAGCTGTTTTTACCTGTCGTGTTTCTGAGGGTCGACTTTTCGCTCCCCAAATATGCAGACTTACAGCGGGTCCTTTTTCAAGACCGGGTCGGTATATTAGGGAGAGGACAGGACACAAAAACAAGGCAGTATAACCACTGACAAACATAAATTCAAAGTATATTCTCAGAGACAAATACAACATTGACCATAACATAGGTATTGGGTTACCCGGTGATTGGTTTGTGGCAAGTTTTACACAGAAACAAACTGTCTCTCTACCGGCCGTGGGAATGTATGGTAGTATGAATACAGTATGCACGGTACGTCTGTTACACTGGTATCTCTTACACAGGAAATACTATTACACAGTTCACAACAGTATTATAGCACTGGAGGGCACTGATACACTAGTTACATACGCATATATATGTATATATCACTCACGTAGGTATATCACGGACAGAGACACACGCACGGTCACACACAGAGACAGGGAGGGAGACTGAAGTATTTCTGCGCACTAGGGAGACACTCGCAAGTGAACTAGATATATGTAGGTTTATTCAGCGATGTACCATTGCACTAGGGAGGGAAATGTGTTGAATGGAAGGGATAGCACTGTTTCTTTATAATCATTCAGTTTCCACTAGAGCACGTTATCCTTTTGTAACACTAGGGAAGGGAATGTTACTATATGAAATACAGACAGGAGCCGCAGACATTGCGACGGCCAGAGCCGGCACCCCCAACCCCCCAAGTACTACCGGGGGCCTGCCGCTAACACCGAGCGGCTCAAACAGGAACAGCACACCTGTACCTCTCCCTGATGCCCCTCTTACTCCCAACCAATGCCCCAGGAAGGTAGCAGTTGCCGTCAACTAATCTCCGGCCAGAATTTCACTCGCCAGGTAAGGGGTGGAGTTAGCAACTCCATGCAACACCGTGGTACTGGCGATAGTCGTACCAGGCAAGGGATAGAACCAGCCTCAGTCCGTTCCCCAGTTGCATCCCCACTACAGGGCTGCGACACAGGCCGTAAGTCGTGTCGGTCGGGCAGGACAGGACAACAGCCGTCTGCTTCCTGTAGCTGTGCCCCACAGAGCAGCACCACAGTATCGGCTACAAGCTGTACTGGGTTTGAGGCAGGATCGGCCATAGTCTGTCCCTCTGCTGCTAGTCCTCTTTGCACCAGAGCTACAACCCCATGCCACCACGACGTTGGCCTCTAGTCACGTCCAGTCAGAGGCAGAGCAGGCCATTAGCTGCCTCGAAGCTGTGTAACACCCCTCTCTTGATGGCTTAGGGAAAGTCCTGGAGTAGCTATTTATGGCCTTTAATTGTGGAGCACAGAGCTATAGGTGCTACCTCCCTGATATCAGCCATCGACTGACTCGGACATGCGGTTCTAGTTATGAAGGCAAGCCTGGGAAGTGCTGCTTACACTGCAGTTCTGGATACAGTGGGTGGGGCATACAGTGGGGGGGTATATATACATATATATAAAGGCATAATACATACACATATAAGGGGAATGGTACAGATGCAGTCTCCTGTGCCACTACGGCGTTGGCCACTAGTCACGTAAGGCCGGAGTTTGAGCCGGCCATCGTCCGCTTCTCTTCCACAGGAGATCCTGTAGCCCTAGAGGACCAGTCCCCTGACCCGCGGCAAGGCCTCGCCCGAGGTCTTGGTTCCCTGCGACTCCAACCGTGTGAGCAGCAGCAAAGGCAGAGTCCTAGCAGACGTGGCAGCCGACGACCAGATCGGTCCACCACTCCATCAGCCCGAGGTTCCCGCATGGCGATCCTGATGGTGACACTGCCCTCCAGCCGTTACCGGAGTCCAGCCACCCCGGGTTCCTTTGCCCTGGGTCCCCAGTCGCCCTGGGAGTTGCTCCAAACACAAGGGTGCAACCTACCTGCTTGTGACACCACTCCGAGTCCCTCCCGGACTTGACATCAGGCCCGTCTCCTGGCTGTCTTCAGGCCGGGCTCCTAGCCCCCTGTCTACGTGTGGGGCATCAACCAGGGCGTGCTACTCTGTCATCCCTCCAGCCAGAGCAACCTACCAACGACCCCTCAGTGAAAGTGTATCAAGAGGACCAACATAGTGTGTACTGTTTTAAACCCAGGATGTACATGTATGCTAGTGATTACTTATAATGTATCATAGTGATAAATCAACCAGGAACCCCGAGTGTAAGACTTGACGAGCACAGTTGCCCTCCTGGCTTAGCATATACCTCGAGTGGACTCCCGTGAAACCCCCTCAGTGAATGATATACTCCAGTGGCCCACAGATCAATAATATCATATAGATTGTGCCATTCCCTTGGTCGATTATAACTTACCCCGCCCCCAGTGTACCGGCACACTAGAAACGCCACAGTGACCAACAGAACAACAACATCTTATTAATTGTGCCATTCCCTCGTTCGTGTAACTTCCCTCCTACCCCCAGTGTAGAGGCGCGCAAGTGAAATACTATGGAAATACCTCAGTCTCCCCTCACAGTGTATCGTAGCGTGGTAGACTCCAGTCAAGGTAGGCGGTCGACCATGTGAGTGTCTATCGACACCAGGTGTTAACATAAATTGTACTAGTGTATCAGTGCCGTGCAGTGCTATACTCACAAGGGAAATTGTAGCAAGTGCTTTCCTGTGTCTTGAATTGTTAAGTGTAATCTAAGTGCAATAAGTGCTGGGTGAATACTATAATAATTTCCCTAAGCCGGTATAAAGACAGACTTCCAGTCAAGTAAAACCTTGTGTTAACCCATCCCCGGCAAATGCAGCATCTGATGTATGTTAACCGATGTACTATTGTTTCTGGAACGATCTTTGTAATACATGTGTGTAACAGTTACTGCCTTGTTTTTGTGTCCAACCCTTTCCCTAAGAATTGCAGACCCGGTCTAGAATAGGGACCTGCTTTAGCCTGTGTGTTTGAGGGATGAGAAATCGGCCCACAAATACGTAGAATAACACTGGTGGCCAGTGGTGGTTCTTGACCCGGATGGTGGATGGAGGGACTGGAAGAAAAAAAAATAACAAAATGGCAGCTAAAACACATGTACCCCTACCAAAATTCGATCCAGAACAATGTGACATCACTATGTACTTAGATATGGTCAAGCCGTTACTAGACATCGGGTTTGATAACGATACACAGAAAATAGCTGTCACTCTACCTCACCTGGGAAAGGCGGAAGCTAGTATAGCACCAAGAATAGTCCCAGATCTCACATGGGCCAGATTTACGAAAATTGTAACAGAGGGTATTACCCCATCATTAGGGAAAGTTGTCGCAATGTCACAACTCGACGCCTTGAAATATGACGGTGACTTGGACAACACGTTGATCTAAGCTCAGTGACTTGTCTCCACTGCGTACCCGGATGCCGACATAGAGGCCCGGGACGAGCACATATTCAGCATCCTCCTTAGAGTCCTTCTGGGCACAGTGAAAGAACATTTCACTATAACGACCCTGCAGGAAATTTGGACCGCGATGTCCAACTCATTCGCCGCCTCCTCTCAGCACGCCCCGACACACAACACATCGGGGTCGTTAGCCGGTTCCCCACGAAATCTTTCCCTCTATCACCCCAACCCCATCCAGCCCTGACACCAGGCGTCCCTGCCTGAGCTCCCCCCAAGAGCCCACCCTACCAAGAAACGGCCGCCACAAAAGAAAAATACCAACCTCATCACCATCAATCCGTGGGAATTCACAGCCTGTAATAGCCGCTGCCCACTTGATATAAGTAATTGAAGGCGGCACACAGAACAAGAGCTAATCCCCTGGGGCGCCGCCAAATGCTGGCGGTAGAGGAAAATCCTGCTAACTTCAGCCCCCCCCCTCGTCGAGGAACCTGACCCCAGCTGCAAGCCAGGCAATGTTAACACCGACACGGCCCTAGAACTGACGTTGGAGTTTTAGGACTGCCCCCGCACTGCCCCATGGTGGCGGGGGCCACCACGACAAAGTACCGACACCCGGTCTACGACAAAATGAGGTTACAGGGGGTCAAGGCAAGACTTCTGGTAGACACGGGAGCTGCCAGGTCCTGCCTGTACACGCATTTCTACTCCCGCCATAGGAAGACTTTCGGCCCCCTTTTCCCCACTTCAGACCGCCTCATAGATGCGGGGGAAGGCCCCTTGTCTATCCGTGGGTAGACCCGGGCCCTACAAACCAAGACTCACCAGCCAGCCTCCACTTACCATCCCTTCATTGTTTGCGACTCGTCGTACCGTGCTTACGATGGCTACTTGGGTTTGGACCTGGTCCAAAAGTTGCACACCCACATTGACTGCCACGGGAGACGACTTCATTTCCAGCCGCCCCCTCGACAGCCCCCAGCCCTCTGCACGTGCATGCAGCAAGACGAAGTCCCACCCCCTCTCTTACATCGACCCTCCTCCTCCTCCCCCTTCTCGTGCCCCAGCTCCTCCTTACCCCACTTTTCCTGCGACTGTCGCCTCCACCCTCACTATTCCCCCCCACCACGAAGCTTGGCTGCAGATCAATAAGCCCACGGGGACCCATTCCTTCTTCTCTCCAAACGTCCCCACAGGGCCACTCTCCGCCTGCCTGATGTTGCCGACCTTCCTCCCACCACACCTCAATGCCATCAAAGTGGCAAACCTGGCGGCCACACCAAGGGGACTCCTGATCGGCGACCTAGAGGCAGCTGAGCCTTGCAATGCCCCGCCCCTAAGTTCAAACCCCTCCCCCCTTCCCCCTTTACCCGATCACCTGTCCTCCCATCAAGCAGAGACCCTACACCACCTACTACTTGAATATCAAGACCTTTTTCTATGGGGCCTGCAGACTTGGGATATATGATATACCTGGCCCACGAAATTTACACCACCGGGCCCCCTATTCGGCAACCCTCCCGCCGGAAGAACCCCCCACCAACAGTCTGAAGAAGACAGGCAGGTCAACAAAATGCTGGTTGCTAGCATCATCATGCCTTCCACCAGCCCCTGGTGTTCCCCCGTCGTCCTCGTCAGTAAAAAAGATAGCACCTTACGATTCTGTATAGATTACCGCTCCCTAAACAATGTCACAATCAAGGATGCCTCTCCCCTCCCCCGCATAGACGACTCCCTGGACTCCCTTCACTTCTCCACCTGGTTCTCCACGCTGGACCTTCAGTCAGGATACTGGCAGGTCTCCGTCCACCGCCAAGATCAAGAGAAAACGTCCTTTTCCACAAGTAATGGGAAGCATCATCAGTTCAATGTTCTTCAGTTCCGACTATGCAACGCCCCAACCACCTTCTCTCACCTCATGGGGTCCATCCCCAGCAGCCTAACCTGGGAAGTCTGCCTGGCTTATCTAGATGACGTTATAGTTTTCAGCAAGACGTGGGTCGATCACGTGCACTGCCTCCGGCAGGTGTTCCAACATATACATCAGGCCGGACTGAAACTCAAGCCCACCAAGTGTGTCCTGGCCACCCACTCTGTTGCCTTTCTAGGACACATTGTCTCTGCGAAAGGCATCTCTCCGGACCCCGACAAGCTAAGGGCCATCGCAGACCAACCCCTCCCGCAGGACGTCCACCAAGTCTGCGCTTTCCTGAGACTTGGGTCGTATTACCAGCGGTTCATCAAAGGATTCGCCGACATAGCCAAGCCCCTACACGACCTAACCAAGAAAGGCGAGCCCTTCCTTTGGAGCAACAACCAGGTAACTGCATTCCACACCTTGAAGGAAAAACTCGTCTCCGCTCCCATCATTGCGTTCCTGAACAATGACCTCCCCTTCAGATTATACACCGGCGTCTCGCTGGTAGCCATAGGCGCTGTCCTAACCCAGGTCCAGGAAGGGAGCGAGCACATTATAGCTTGCGCCAACCACACCCTAAACCCAGCTGAACGAAACTACGCTGCAAACAAGCCCTCGACTACTTCAGGGCCTACCTATCCGGCACCAGGGTCATCGTGATCACAAACTACCAGTCCCTTCAATGGCTTCAGCAATCGGCCACTCAGAATGCCCAGCTCCTCCGCTGGCGCGAAGCGCTCAATGAGTTTGACTACGAGATTGCTTGCCGACCCGGGAAGTTGCATACCAACGCAGACCTCTCCCGTCTGCCGGTACAATCTCTACTCCTTCAGTCCGAGCTGATCCGGCGCTGGCAGGACCAAGACCGGCCCCCCTGGATCCCTCCACACCTGTTTCCGAAACTTCACCTGCAAGGAGACCAACTTTTCACACCATTGGGTCACCTCGTCCTGGATCCAGACCCCGCGATAGACGTCCTCACCCACCTCCACTCAGACAATGGGATTCACCTGGGTACAAAAAAGTTGACCCAGGTTTTCAACGACCTCTACTGTACCCCCAACCCTACGACTCTCGCACAGCATGTAACCAAGGTGTGTCGGGCGTGCTACCTGGGAAACGACATCACCCGTTCCGTGGGTCTTGCCGGAAAAATCTCTGCCGACAAACCTTGGCAGTTATTGTCTGTCGACGTCTTCAGACCCTTACCACCTGGATCCGGCTACAAATACATCATAATGTTCATTGACGTCTACTCCAGATTCCTGATTGCTTGTCCAGCTAAGGAACACACCACCGTCGCCATAGCCGACGCCCTTATGCGCCACATCTTCCCCTACTTTGGCATTCCCCAGGCCATTCACTCTGATAATGCCCCAGAATTCACAGGGTAAATCTGGAAGGAACTATCCGCCCTGTTCGGATTCTCAGTTTCCCACTCTTCCTCCTACTGGCCCCAAGGAAATGGGGTATGCAAAAGGAGTCACCGTACCCTGCTGAATCAGATCAGGACCCGCATCCAAGACACCCAAGATCAAGAGTGGCCAGCGCATGTCAAAATCATCCAGTGGGGAATCAACATCTGTCCTCGTGATGACGGCATCACCCCCCATGAGCGTGTCTTCGGTGAGGCACCACTCCTCCTCCCTTTCCGACAGTACCTCCAACCTCCCACTCCTTCCCCAACCATCGACCCCCTGCAGCACCTAAAATGTCGATTGCAGCACCTGCACACACACACCATGACACCCAAACCGATACTTCCTCCACCAACCCTTACAAACCCGGCGATAAGGTCTTCGTTACCCACCTCCCCACCCCCAACAAAATTGCACCCCATTTCATTGGCCCCTTTACCATCACTAGAGTCCCCAACCCCTTCCAGGTTACCATCAACTGCGACGGGGCCACCCGGACCTACAGAAATCGCCACATCTGTGCCGCCAAAGACTCTGCCACCAACGCCACCCCTTCACCGACTCCCCGAGCCAAACCAACAATCTCAACTCCCTACAATGAGCCATTCCCCTACTACTCCTCCCCATCCCAATCCCTGCCGATCTCCACCACCCCCTTGCCGGCCAGAATTCCTGCACCGCTCCCACGCACAGCACTCTCACCACCGCCGCGCTCCCCAGCTATCACCACACCAACCACACAACGTGCTCAGCCTTCCCCAACGCAAATTCCCACACCAACCACCCCCCGCTCCACTCCCAACCTAGCCCCTGCCCCATCCCCCATGACAGCCAATCGCATTACACCGTCTCCTGCTCTGCCTGCCCCTGCTTCCCCTCCTCATTCCCCGTTGCCACCCACTCCCCTATTAACCACCACCACCACCCGTTCCAGTCGTGTCTCACGCCCGCCTGCCCATTACATCTCCTCACCTACACCCACCCCATCACCCTCCAGCAGCCAACTGCCCACCCCACCTTCAAATACCACCCCCATCACAATCCCTACTTCTCACCTCGCATGGCGAAACCCACCCAGCCACACTCCCAAGGGAACACCACCCCCATGCTCAGCCGGCCATGCAAACCACGCCGGGCTACCCTTGGCCAGCATTTGCCTCCTAACCACCACCACCTCCACCACCATGCGCATCACACGGATCACCTGGATCCCGACCTTCGGGTGACACCAAAGAGTCAGAAGTATGCACCACCTACTGTGACTCCTCCAACAGGCGAACCACCCATCCACCCTTCGCATCGCCTTCTCCACCTACAGTCTAACATACCAACAGACCACTGAACCACCTTGCTATATCACCTCCGACCCTACCACCAGACATCCAACACCAATCTATACCACCTCCAGTCACAGGAGAGGGTGGTGAAACACAGACAGGAGCCGCAGATGACAGGACTGCAGGAGCCAGCACCCCTAACCCACCAAGTACTACTGGGGGACCGCTGCTAACACCGAGTGGCTCCAAACAGGAACAGCACACCTATACCTCTCCCCAACGCCCTTCTTACTCCCAACCGATGTCACAGGAAGGTAGCAGTCATCATCACCTAGTCTCTGGCCAGAAATTCACTCGCCAGGTAAGGAGTGGAGTTTACAACTCCACGCAACACCGCGGTATTGGCCACTGTCATACCGGGTACGGGGCAGAACTGGCCTCAGTCTGTTCCCCAATTGCATCGCCATTACAGAGCCACGACACAGGCCGTAAGTTGTGTCAGTCGGGCAGGACGGGCCAACAGCCATCCTCTTCCGCACAGGCTACAGTGGGTCCTTATTCTAGACCGGGTCAGCAATTCTTAGGGAAAGGACTGTGTCGGGAAGCCGACAAGCATCCCCTCAGGCAGATGTAAGCAGACACGCAGCTGTTGCAGGTGTGGAGGCAAGTACACCTGCTGGATGTGAGTTTAAAGTGAAACACGGACAGAAGAGAAAGAGTAGGGAATTCGATGTCAATTCTATGTATAGCTGTGGACAATAAGTAGGGAGGTGGAATAAGGAAGGGAGGTTGAGAGAGAGTAAGTAAATGGAAGGAGGAGAGAGAGAGAGAGAGGAGTGATGGTGGTGTTGGTTAGTTGTTTATACAGACAAGCGCTGACTATGCAGTTTAGACCGTGAGAGCGTATGCTGACTATGGAGCTTTGCGCCGTGGGAAAGCAAGCTGACACGGCGATTCTGCTAGGGCCTCTACGGTGGATGACGCGGGTGACGTGTGGATGAGGACGGTGGATGAGTGGGTGAGGCCATCACCCACCTCGCAACCATGTGACCTGCTGGTGAACATCGGCAACCCTTGAGGCCAGAATGGGGTACGGACCTCAGTTGAGACTTGAGGATGAGCAGAGCTCTGTTTGATGTTGTGACGAGAGGATGCAGCTTGGTGTGGCCTGGCGCGAAGACACGTCGCGAGGGACGTCACTGTGTAGCCGAGAGTAAAGTTCCAGGGGGGCGACATGAAAGCATTTCTGTTAACAGTAAGTTAAAAGTACATGCTTGTTGTAATCGCGGGTACAACTGGTGAACAGTGCTATTATATTTGTCTGTCGTCTGGGACTGGTAAAAAGGACTCCTAGTTAGAAACGGAAGGAGAAAAGACTTTAAATATTTGAATGTGTTTTTCTTGTACTAATGTAACAGTGTAACTTTATATATATATATTTATTTATAACAGCACTAGTAACTTTTACAAGACTAAATATATAAGGTTTATTTTAAAGCATAGAACTTTTATGAGGGCTTTGATTTATTAATATAGTGTTAGTAATAAAGTGAATTGAGTGTAGATGTCTTAGTGTGGTTTCTAGCACGGAACTTTATATGAAGTGAAATGAGGTGGGAAAATACTCAGGATTTTGTGTATATAACTTGTGAATACTTTTTTGTAATTAAAGCCTAGAAAAGCCATATCATTCTTTCACTTCTTCCAGTTCCCAGTTCTAAGTACATGTGTATAGTGGTGTATAGTGAAGCCACAAGTCGTGCGTTGCCAGTGTCTGAATGATTTCATGCTACCACAGTATTAAATACGGGAGGATAATATTCCCGAGATAAATATCATTTCGGCACCTAGGCAGCGCTGCGACAACTGCACACAAAAACAAGGCAGTAACTGTTACACACATGTATTACAAAGATCTTTCCAGAAACAATAGTACATCAGTTAACATATATCAGATGCTGGGTGTGCCGGGATGGGTTAACACAAGGTTTTACTTGACTGGAAGTCTGTCTTTATACCGGCTTAGGGAAATTATGGTAGCAATCACCCAGCACTTATTGCACTTAGATTACACTTAAAATTCAAGACACAGGAAAGCACTTGCTACAATTTCCCTTTTGAGTATAGCACTGGACGGCACTGATACACTGGTACAATTTACGTTAACACCTGGTGTTGATAGACACTCACCTGGTCGACCGCCTACCTCAACTGGAATCTACCCCACTACGATACACTGTGAGAGGAGACTGAGGTATTTCCGTAGTGTTTCGCTTTTGCTCCTGTACACTGGGGGGAGGGGAGAAATTACACGAACAAGGAAATGGTACGATTAATATGATGTTGTTGTTCTGTTGGTCACTGTGGCATTTCTAGTGTGCCGGTACACTGGGGAGGGGTAAGTTATAATGGACCAAGGGAATGGCACAATCTATATGATATTATTGTTCTATGGGCCACTTGAATATATCATTCACTGAGGGGGTTTCACGGGACTCCACTCGAGGTACATGCTAAACAAGGAGGACAAATATGCTCACCAAATCTTACACTTGGGGCTCCTGGTCGATTTATCACTATGACATGCTATTAGTAACCACTAATGTACACGTACATCCTGTGGTTAGAACATCACACACTGTGTAGGTCCTCTTGATACACTTTCACTGAGGGGCCGTTGGTAGGTTCCTCTGTCTGGAGGAATGACAGAATAGCACACCCTGGTTGAGGCCCCACACGTAGACAGGGGGCTAGGGGCTCAGCCCGAAGAGAGCCAGGAGACGGGCCTGATGTCGAGTCCGGGAGGGACTCGGAGTGGTCTCACCAGCAGGTAAGTCATGTCCTGGTGTTCAGGGCAACTCCCAGGGTGACTGGGGACCCAAGGCACAGGAACCCGTGGTGGCTGGACTGCGGCAAAAGCTGGAGGGCTGGACTGCGGCAAAAGCTGGAGGGCGGTATCGCCATCAGGATTGCCGCATGGGGACCCCAGGCTCGGGGAGTGGTGGACCGGTCTGGTCATCAGCTTCCACGTATGCTAGGCCTCCACCTCTGCTGCTGCTCACACAGTTGGAGTCGCAGGGAACCAAGACCTCGGGCAAGGCCCTGCCACGGCTTGGGGGACTGGTCCTTTCGGGCTACAGGATCTCCTGTGGAAGAGAAGTGGACGATGGCTGGCTCAAGCTCCGGCCTGACGTGACTAGTGGCCAACGCAGTAGCGGCACAGGAGACTACAGCTTCAGGACGGCTGATGGCCTGCTCTGCCTCTGGCTGGACATGACTAGAGGCCAACATCGTGGTGGCACAGGGGGTTGTAGCTCTGGTGCGGCTAGGGGCCTGTACCATGGACCAATGGGCACTAGCAGCAGAGGGATGGACAATGGCCGATCCTGCCTCAAACCCAGCACTGCTTGTAGCTGATACTGCTGCTCTGTTCTGGGGGGCACAACTACAGGAAGCGGATGGCTGTTGGCCTGTCCTGCCTGACCGACACGACTTATGGCCTGTGTCACGGCCCAGTAGTGGGGATGCAACTGGGGAACAGACTGAGGCCAGTTCTGCCCCGTACCCGGTATGACAGTGGCCAATACCGCGGTGTTGTGTGGAGTTGTAAACTCCACCCCTTACCTGGCGAGTGAATTTCTGGCTAGAGACTATGTGACGACGACTGCTACCTTCCCGGGGCATCAGTTGGGAGTAAGAGGGGCGTCGGGGAAAGGTACAGGTGTGCCGTTCCTGTTTGGAGCCGCTCAGTGTCAGCGGCGGGCCCCCGGTAGTACTTGGGGGGTTGGGGGTGCTGGCTCCGGCTGTCGCATTGTCCGCGGCTCCTGTCTGTCTTTCACCTTTGGAGCCGCTCGGTGTTAACGGCGGGCCCCCGGTAGTACTTGGGGAGTTGGGGGTGCTGGCTCCTGCTATCGCACCATCTGCGGCTCCTGTCTGTATTTCACCACCCTCTCCTGTGAAAAAGTCACGACCCGGTAACTGGAGGTGGTATAGATTGGTGTTGGATGTCTGGAGGTAGGGTCGGAGATGATATAGGAAGGTGGTCCAGTGGTCCGTTTGTATGTTGGACTGTAGGTGGTGGCAGAAGAAGACACGAAGGGTGGAAGGGTGATTCGCCTATTGGAGGAGTCGCAGTAGGTGGTGCTTACTTCTGACATGTTGGTGTCGCCCGAAGGTCGGGATCCAGGTGATCAGTGTGATGCGCATGGTGGTGGTGGTGGTGGTGGTTTGGAGGCGAATGCTGGCCAAGGGTGGCTGTGGATATTTGATTTAAATGTTTTAATTATTTTTGTAAGGAATTGCATATGTTACTCCTAATAAATAATGTATTTTTAATTTATTATTTACTATTAAGAATAATAATAATGTTGAAGCATTTTAAGAAATGCTACTACCCTCCCTCCTCCCCGCAACAATCCAGCCCTCACGACCCACCCGAGCCTCCCCCATCGCTTGTCCAGCCATGCAGGCAGTTTCCAAAACCATTTGTCCTGTGGACTGCGCACTGCGCAGTCCACTGGACACGTGCGCAAAGCAGGTGCGCAAGTGCAAATTCATTTGTGCAAGTGCAACTAAATTTGCGCTTGCACACCTGCCTTTTCATGTGCAAAAGCGCAATATTGCACATGGTCTCATGCGGGCGCAATGCACAAATGATATTCACCAGAGCACAAGGGTGTGCAATTGCACTTGTCCTTGCGCACCTGCCCAGCACTGGAATTTCGTGTGTCAGATACGTGGTGTGGCCGATGTCTGCTGGTCCTGACACAAATAGGTCTTGTAAGTCCAGGAGGAGGCATTGGAGACTGTCTGCTTGGTGGGGTTAGAGGTGTTTGAGGTGTTTGGGTAGGGGGGAGAAGGGTGGCAGGGAGGAGGGGGGTGCACAGGGCTCGGCTTCCTCCATCTCTCCAACCACTAATCTTTTGGGCAGGGTGAGTGGGGTGGTGGAGATATTGGCAATGCATACTGCTCCGAGGTGGGGGGGGAAGGAAGGTTGGGAACAGTAGGCTGGAGGAGAGGACTCCTGATGGTAGGTTGGGGGAGAACAGGACGGAGGTTCCGGTGGGCCTGTTCAGGTGTAGCCAGGCCTCGTGCTGGGGAGGGATGGTCAGGGCAGGAGCTATGGTTGCTGGGAAAGTCGGGTGTGGAGGAGGAGGAGAGGGGTAAGAGGCAGGGTGGATGTCATGAGAGGGTAGGGTGAGGGTGTGCACATGCAGAGTGGTTGGGTGAGGGGTCTGGAGGCTTCTGGAACTGGAGACATCTCTTGTAACAATCGATGTTGGTAAGTAGTCTTTGCAGGAGATCCAGTCCCAAATAACCATCATCTGCAGGGCACTTTGAGTCAAAGATGATAAACTTATGTTGGGTGGAGACTTGCTGGTCGGTGTCAGCACACAGAGCCCGGGTTTCCCCACATTTTGGCAGGGGGCCATCCCCCGCATCCACTAGATTAGCTGAGGTGGGGAAAAGCGGGCCAAAAGCCGATTTGTGGCGGGAGTAAAAGTGGCTGTTGAGGCACGACCTGGCCGCTCCTGTGTTGGCCAGTAGCTTAGCCTTTACCCTGTTCAGTCTAATCTTGTCGTAGACTTGGGGACAGTATTTTTGTGAGGTGGCCCCCACCACCATGGGGAGGTGCGGGGGCAGTCCTAAAAATCCAGCTGGCCAAGGATGTCGTTTTCCTTCGGCTCCATTTCCTCTGGGTCAGGGTCGGGGCAGTCAGCAGGTAAGGTGTCGTCCTCGGCACCCTCGTTATCCAGGGACGAAACCTTGCGGTGGCCCTGGGTGGTTGCCTTGCGCCAGGCAGCCTTGAGCTGCTCTCGGATGTCATGGAGGGGACATTTGTGGCTGCAGGCGGTGAATTCCCAGGGATTGATGGATATGATGTTTGTATTCTCCTTGGGGGTGGGACGCCTGTTGGTTGCATGTGCCCTGGATATGGGGGGCGTTGATGGAGGACTCTTGTGGGGTGGGGGCGCCTTTGGCTTGTGGGGTGGGGGCGCCTTTTGGGTAGGGAATTTGCTCGCGACACCAATGTGTTGTGGGGTGGAGCAGGTGGCTAGGAGATGTCTCACCAGTTAGATATCTTTGTCCAGGTCTCCCGTGGGGTCATGTATTGTAAAATGTTCTTTGATGACACTGGGGAGGATTCTTAGGAGTGTGTTGAAAATATGCTGTTCTCAGGTTGCTGCATCAGTTTCCAGGTATGCGGCGGTGACAAGTCACCTGGCCTGAACGAGGGTGTCGTCTAGGCTGCTGTTGTAGGTGAGGGTGTCAAACTGTGATAAAGCCATGACTTTTCCCAAGGATGGTGTGACTGCTTGGGTCACAATTTGGGTGAAGTTTGCCCATGTTAGCTCCGGGACGATCTTGGGTGCGATGCTTGCCACTGCTTTGCCCAGGTGAGGCAGGGTAACTGTTATTTTCTGCATGTTGTTCTCAAACCCTAAGTCCAGAAGTGGCTTGACCATGGATAGGTATGTGTCAACATCAAATTGTTCTGGGTCGAATTTGGGCAATTATATGTAAGGTTTGGTTGCCACTTGCTATACTTTCCCTTTGTTCCTCGTTGCTGCTGACCAGATCAAGAACTATCACTAGCCACCAGTGTTATGCAACATGTTCAAAGTTCAGCTTCTTGCCCTTTGATCATGCGCACTACCATAGGGTTCTTTTCTAAAATGGGTCTAAAGCATAAAACTAGAGGAACAGGGCATAAAATCTCTGGTCAGCCAATCTGACACGTATACTGCCTTGAATTCACACAGCACTGGATGCAATATAGATTTATAAAAATGGCACAATACACTATACAGGTTTCAGTCACTTCAGGCACTTTCAGAACCAGAGGGCTCTGTCTGGGCTACTGATGTCTCAGCTGCTACAGGTGTCGGCCCGATGTAGGGGGAGTCCTGTCGGGTGTGCCCTTGCTCAGAGTGCACAGGACTGCTGCTGGGGGCCACGTCGTCCAGAGTGATCTGCTGGGTGGCATGGAGTGAGACCCTTCCCTTCGGGGGCCTTGGCGAGAGTTTTGGCCCTCGGGACTGGGACCGAACAGGAAGAGTAAGTGCGCTTGTCTGTGCCCACCCTGGGGAGGAGGTCACCGTCTGACGGGGCTGGGGAGGTCACGCCCCGGGGTCCTGGGGGCACCTCGGGGAGATGGGGGGCTGTGGTCGTCTCTGGGTCAGGGTGCCATCAGGTGGGGTCTGCGGCATCCCCTCTTTCAGAAGTCCGACAGCTGGTGGTCTTGTCTGGGTGCCAGCTGCACTCCTTATACTCCAGTGGTCACGATGGGGCCTTTCTAGACCTCCTCCAGTCGTAGCTCCTCTTGGGAGCTGGTTCTGTGAGGAGGTGAGGAGAGATGTCCCACTTGGCCGCAAGAGAGGTGGGCCAAGCAAGAGACATCCTCCATAGGAGAAGTCACAGTGGGTGAGGGACGGGCGGTGTTCGTTCCCTCCCTGGCGCGGCTAGTAGCCATCGCCGAGGTCCTGTGAGCAGTAGGGGTAGTGTGGCGGTGGCCATCACTCTCCTGCCGGTGTGGCTAGTGACTGTCACTGGGGCTCGACTTCCGGTATGGGCTGTGGGCGAAGTGTGGCTAGTGGCTGTCACCTGTCCACTGAGGCTAGTGGCCGTCACCAGTGCCCTATTGGGCGAGGAGCAGCTGGTGGCTGTTACTCGCCCTCCGGTGCAGCTAGTGACCATCACCAAGGTCTCGTTCCCCAAGTGGACTGTGAGTGAAGTGTGCCTAGTGGCTGTCAACTGCTCACGAGTACGGCTAGTGGCCATCACTTGCTCACGGGTATGGCTAGTGGCCGTCACCAAGGTCCTGTGAGGTGAGAGGACTACAGGCATGGTGCGGCTAGTGGCTGTCACCTGTCTGCTGGTGCGACTAGTGGCCATCACATAGGTCCAGCTCCCAGGGGTAGCTGCAGAAGGAGAGAGGGCGGTGGCCGCCTCTCCCCTAGTGCCGCTAGTGGCCATCACTGGTTTCTGCAGAGGGGAGGATTCAGCTATGGAGCAGCTAGTGGCCATCTCCTGCCTAGTGTGGCCAGTGGTCATCACTCAGGTGCTGTCTGGTACTGTGAGATCAGCCCCACCCCAAACCTGTCGAGCACTGGTCCGGCTGGAGAGTAACCTGCCGTGGCTAGAGAGTTGGTGTTGGCTCATTTGAGGGTAAGAGGGGCACAAGGAACTAGGGGATGTAGGCATGTCTGGTCCTAACCCTTTATACACCTCCCAGTGGCCTCCTTGTGGGGTGTGTCGCACCTACGTTGTCCCTCCGTGGGGTGGTTGTTGCACCATCCCACCTGTGGTGTTCCCTCCCCTGGTGTTTCGTCAGGGTGGGTATTTCATTTTTCATGGATTTAATCATTTTTCTCTTAAAAATTGGAATTGAGGATAGGGCACATATCTTTGAGGTTATCGTAATCTGTAGTTAGCTTTGACATCATTGTTGGTCATGTTAGGCAGGGGTCGGTTTGACTAATACAGCCATGTCAAGAGGTTGGAACATTGCCGTTACCCTGGCCTGTAGGAACTATTATATTTGTTATTTGGTTATATTGATAAACACGAGGAACCAAGTTGTTTTATTTGTATAAAAGACAAATACTTTGAATACCCTCCCTCCTGATCTAAAGTAATAGTAAAAGTGGTAGCAAAATTATCAAATATGAACTTATTGAAATGCCCACCCCAACAGGAGACCACGGAAGGGGTGGCACAACACCCACCCCATGGAGGGACAATGGAGAGGGAACACCCACCCCAGAAGGAGACACAGGGAGGTGCATAGGGCGCACAGAGGACCAGGGCTAGACGGGCCTACATCCCCCACTACCTTGTGCCCCTCTTACCCTCAATCAACACCACCCAGGGAAAGCATTCCCGGAAGACTAGTCTCCAGCTGGGACGGCACTCGCCAGGATCAGGGTGGGGCTTGTACTACTACAGCCCTAGACAGCACTGTGGTGACGGCCACCATCCGCTCAGGTGTTACCCCCTGCAGGACAGCAGTGATGTCCACCACCCACACAAGCGAAGAGACGGCCACCATCCACTCTTCACCTGCAGCCACTACTGGAAGCAGGACTGCGGGGAAGAGACGGCCACCGTCCACTCTTCACCTGCTGTCTTAGGGGTTAGAGGAACCTCGGCAACAGCCACCATCTGTGTCAGGGAGGGAATGGCCACCGTCCGTCCCTTATCCCCTAACCCCTGTGACGCTTCCCAAGGAAGACCCTCCACTGGGAGCAGGACTGTGGTGACAGCCACGATCTGCTCTTTGCCTGCTGTCCCAGGGTCTAGAGGAGTCTCGGCGACAGCCACCACCTGCACCAGGGAGGGAATGGCCACCGCCCATCCCTTGTCCCTTAGCCCTGTGACTTCTCCTACGGAGGATGACCCTTGCTTGCCTCACCCCTCCAGAGGCCGAGCAGGACACCCCTCTCTCTCTCCCCACAGAGGCAGTTCCCAGGAGGAGTTGCAGCTGAAGGAGATCTGGCAAGACCCCCTCATGAGTCTAGGGATCCGTGCCCTGCAGCCAGCTCCCTGACGACACCCCCTGCTGTCAGACTCCCAGATGACAGGACGCCGCAGGCAGCACCTGACGGCGACCCGGCCCGAAAGAGACCACAGCCCTCGGACTCCCAGGGGTGACCCCAGGACCCTGGGGCGTGACCTCCCCAGCCCCATTGGTTGGCAACCCACCCCCAGGAGTGAGCACAAGCAAGCGCGCCTGCTCACCTTATTCGGTCCCGAGGGCCGAACTCCCCACCAAGGCCCCACTAGGGAAGGGCCCCTCTCCATGCTGCCCAACACCCCACTCCAGATGACTCAGCCCCTGGCAGTGGTCCCGTGCCTCCTAAAAGAAGGCACACCTGACGGGACCTCTCCCACACCTGGCCAACACCTGTAAGCAGCCCAAGATTTCAGTAGCCCCAGTCAGAGTCCTCCCATCTTGATTGTGACTGTAATATGTGTAGTGTATTGTGTAAATATTATATGCATATTATGGTCAGTGTTGTGTTGGACATAAGGTAATATACATGTAAGGCTGGTTGACCAGAGTTTTATGCCCTGTTCCTCTAGTTGTAGGCACTAATCCCAGTCTAGAAAAGAACCCCAAACTAGTCGCATGTGATCAAAGGACAAGTAGTTGAACTTTGAACACATAGCGTGACACTTATGCTTAGTTAAATTCATCAAGCTGGCAAGTGGTGTCAACAGAATTCATCTGAATAAAGGTGAGGGTGGGTTGGTGTCACAGGAAGGGAGCTGGTGAGGAGCATACCTTCAGCCTGCCAGAATTGGCTGCTCTGATTTTCTGGACATACGTTGCATACACAGTAACTACTGAAAACCGGATGAGTTTCGTTACCCCTTGTAAACTTGAAATCACCCCTGATGGAGTAATTTACCTTTATTTTCCGATCCTGATGTCTGTCTATCAATCTATAGCCATACACCATAATTCTGGAAGGAGTAGCCATTTGAATTTAAGTTAATGGTCATAGAGGAAGGGGCACCAACCCTCTGCCAACCCACTTGTTGACACGTAGGGAACACGTGTGGGTTGGTTACATGGTTAACACCCAGTGCTGTTAATGGATCCCTGGCTTACAGGAAACCATTAGTGTTATGCTGCGTGTATAATGGCGTGACTTCTCGTCCCTTAGACACGGAGCCTGGAGCGAGGTTCTTTTTCTATACCGGGTTGGGAACAGGGCATAAAACTCTGGGCAACAACCTTACACGTATATTACCACAAATTACAACACTGTTACAATATATATGGCACACTTTACAAGGAAATAATGTCACACACAGATAGACAGGGCCGGAGGACTTGGTGACAGGAGGGTGTGACTGGGGCTTGCTGTAGGATGAGGCCCAGTGGTAGTGCAAGGCCTGGGTCAGCAGCCTGTGTCAGGTGGCCCTGGGGTCCTCAGGGTTTCTGGGGCCTGTGTCAGGAGGCCAACCCGTCGATGTCTCGTCCGGGAGTGGTCAGACGGCCGTGGTAGGGGGTGTGCCCTTCCGCAGGAGTACGGGGGCTCGGGCCTAGGAGCCGGGCCCGAACAGGGAGAGTAGGTGCACTTGCCTACGCGTACCCTGCCAGCAAGGAGGTCATTGCGTGGGGCTAGGAAGGTCTCGGCCCTGGGTCCTGGGAACACCTCAGTTGGTCCGGGGGCTGTGGTCTCGCTGCTGAGCCTCCGTCAGGTGTGGGCTGCGGTGGCTCGGGACAGCAGGGTCCGACAGGGGCTAGGGACACCGGTGGTCAAGGGAGAGAGCTAGGACTCCAGACACCAGGGGTCCTTGCCAGGCCTCCTCCAACTGCTGGTCATGGGAAAGGGTGCCCATGTGGGGAGAGAGGGGGAGGGCACTTCCCATGACCCTTTCTTTTTGTTCTTTTAGTGGAGCGGCAAGGTGACCATCACCATTCCTCCTTTTGTGGGGCGGCTAGTGTCCGTCTCCTCCCCGTGTGCGGCAAGGTGTCCGTCACCCGGTGTCCGTCACCCGGTGTGAGTGAGTGCGGCAAGGTGGTCGTCACTTGACCTCCTTTTGTGGAGTTAGAGTGAGGGCGGCTGGTGTTGTTATGGAGTCGTATATATTATAGTGCACTCTTAACCCTTAAATCAATTACCAAAAGGGAGAAGGTATAGCTCATCAGAAAACTAACTTAACTTTATTGTACACTATAACATACACACACACCAAAGAAGACACCAGAATTCATCTTACGATGGGGAATGCACACGGTCCTGCATTTGCAAATATAAACTAGGTAACTCTTACCTAACCAGATTACACTCAGTGGAGGCTATGTTCACAATCAGTACTCACAGATACAAAATTCGAGTCGCTTGGAGACAGGGTTAAATCCAAGTATAAATCACACACAAGTGTAGATGGAGAAATGAATAAATTACAAAAGTGTAGATAGAGAAGTGAATAAACAATTAGGTGCAAAGCAATGTCTTTTGTAATCAACATCACATATTGAGCAATGTGAGAAAACATGAGGAAAAATGTGACAAAATGTGACAAAAGTGTACGTGAGTGTGACAAAAGATGTATGAATTGTCTCTTAAAAGTGACTTAAAAAGTGATGCTTCTGCTAATTCCAGAGCTTATAAAAAATATGTTTCTCCGCCTCTTTTAGTTAATTAGCCATTAGGCGGTCTTGAATACAATCTCCAGCCACTCGTCAACACTAGAGCCACATGCGACCCATGGGGGGCCTTACTCAACTCACACATAGCCAGTTACGAGCCGTCAAGAAATTCAGAAAATCATTTGGCAGAATTCGATTGGTAGTTACTCTGAAATATGCTCCGCACCTCTTAGGCAAAGTAGTTAATGCGCAAAATCTGGGAAAAACAAACTGATTGTTAATCTATCGGTATCTATTTCCACAGACCCAACTGACCGCTAGGCAAACACAGCTGCGAGGGACTTGACCCTTTGCGGGTCATAAAGTGATAAGAAAAAGATTAAGTGATTTCTCAGCAGCTTGCTTCTCTGTACATTATCATCTCCCTCTTCTATTTCTATTTCACAACTGGGGTAACTAAGCCAGTAACATCTCCCTTCCTGAGAGAAGAAATTTCCCAAGGGGAAACTTCTGGACACTGTACTAATTAAGTTCTTGACAGGTAATCTGATAACACGTTCTGACACCGCAAACATGTCTCACATCAAGGGAGTATTCTTGCAAAAATAGGGCTCAGCGGGTCAGTCTATGATTTTGTCCTTAAATCGGGACAAAAATTTCAGAGGGTGGTGATCAGTGCACACTACAACATCACCTGACCCTAGACTAACATATACAGAAAAGTGTTGGAGGGCAAGTATGAGTGCAAGGAGTTCTTTCTCAATAGCTGAATAATTCCTCTGGGCCTTATGGAATTTTTTGCTGAAATAGCACACAGGCACCTCAAAGCCCTGATCATTATCTTGAAGCAAAACAGCGCCAACCCCTAGACCACTGGCATCAACAGCTAATTTAAAGGGTTTATCAAAACTGGGAGCTTGAAGCACTGGGTGACTTGATAGGATGGCTTTAACTTTTGAATCGGCATCCTCACATTCTGGCTTCCACTCATACTTGACTCCTTTTCTTAACAAATCAGTGAGGGGAGCTACAAGATCAGAGAAGTTCAGGACAAAGCGTCTATAGTATCCTACCAACCCAAGAATCGTGGCAACTCTCTTATTTTTGGGTTGGGGAGAATTAACTATGGCCTGAACTTTAACATCAGGTGGACTCACTTGGCCTAAACCGACCACATAACCTATAGGTACTGCACTCGAGCCCTTACAAATTCACATTTAGTTAAATTAAGCACTAAATTAGCAGAGAACAGTCTCTGCAACAAGGCATCTAGATGGTTCAAGTGTTGTTCCCAGGTATTGCTAAAGATAACATCATCATCAATGTTGGTTACACAACCATCCAAACCCCGGGTGAGATCATTCATCGTCCTTTGGGAAGTGGCAGGAGCATTCTTCATACCATTGGTCATGACTACATTTATAAGTACTGCCACTAACCACAAAACAGGAAATTTCTTGGGCCCTTTCTGTGACAGGGACTTGCCAATATCCCTTCATCAAATCTAATTTCGTTGTGTACTTAGCACTGTCAATGGCATCTACACAATCGTCTACTCTAGGAAGCGGGTCGGTATCAGTTTTGGTAAGAGAGTTGACTTTACGGTAGTCAATGCAGAAACGATGTGACCCATCAGGTTTTGGAACCACTATGACGGGGGAGCACCGCTCACTTTGACAGGGCTCGATTAACCCTTGCTGCAACAGGTAGTTCAGTTCCTCTTGGATGATGGTCTGCTTCAGAGGACTTGCCCGGTAGGGTGACTGCTTCACAGGACCAGCATCTCCAACGTCCACATCGTGCTGTGCCACATCCGTCCGTCCTGGAGTGTCCCGGAAGACATTAGGGAACTTGCTGAGAAGGGCAACAAGCTTGGCACGTTGCTCTGCAGTCAAGTGGGAGAGTTTATCAGCCAGCAAACTCCAAGCACCCTGGTTTTCTCTCCAACTGGTCATCTGGTCCAAAGTCAAAGGGCAGCCCACGTTCTCCGCCAACTCGGCAGCCGCCACCAAGCATGCAGCCTTAGGGGAATCCACGTCTCGCCTGTGGTACTCCTTTAACATATTTACATGGCACAGTCTTCGTTCCTTCCTCCAGACTGGGGTTAAAATGACATAATTTACTTTACCTACCCTCTTCTTAACTACATAAGGGCCCGCAAAACTTGCCTGCAGAGGCTGACCGTGAATGGGAAGTAAAACAAGAACTTGATCACCTGGATAAACACCCTGTTCCTAGCTTTCTTAGAGTAGTCATACCATCTCTTTATCTCCTGAGATGACTCTAAGTGTGACCTGGCTGCTTCCATACTATAGGCCAATCTTTCTTTAAATTTTGACACATTGTCTAGCAAGTTAATCTGGTCATCATCCTTGACCCATTGTTCTTTGAGGAGTTTAAGAGGACCTCTTACCTCATGGCCAAAGATCAATTGAAATGGGGAGTAGCCTACAGACTCACTCGGTGCCTCTCTGGTTTGCTAACAGTAGAAAAAACAAACACTTGTCCCATTCCTTTTCATCAGTACATAGCTTTTTGAGCATACTCTTCAAAGTTTGGTGATATCTCTCTAATGCACCCTGACTCTGAGGATGATATGCTGTGGATGTGATCAGGTAGATGCCTAACTTCTTAACCCGTCACGTCCCGACCGATTTCCTACCTCCGATACCCCCCAGTCCGGAGCAATTTTGGATTTTGTTTTTGTTTTTTGCCCAAACCTTCGCTTTTGGTGAGAAACATTGAAAATTCATAGAAAAATCGCCCTCTTGACCTTATAAATGTTGCTACAGGTGACGAGTCAGCCTTACCTTTTGTGCTCTCTCACAGTATCTGGCCTCAAAGAAAACGAACTATAGGAGGGTAAACTAATTCGTCACTTTGAATTACATATTTATTTATTTATTTGGTAGGAATTTATGTGTAGTACAAGACTATATTGTTTTTCACACAATTACATAGGCAATAGAAGCATTGTTCAGTCACCAAACACATCCACATATGGCACCTTCCTTTACGACATTACCACCTCATCATTTCCGTTTGTTTCTTGCTCTAGCTTCTTTATTTCTTTGTCCACCTCAGGAATCACTTTCATCGTGAATTTCGTCGTTGGAGAGACCGTGAGGCAACATGTCTTTACTGGCCTGGTCACTGCTAACAGGTGAATTGCCCAGTGTAGGGGGAGGGGGGGTCAGGTGGGGCCAGGCAGTATCCCTGCTTGACAGTACATAGAGGAAGGTCTCCCACATATGCCTACCAAAAATCACCCGTGAAACTTGAAAATTTTGCAAATTATGAACCTTGCAATTGCACAATGTACCCGTATGTTGATGAGTCTAGCTTTGAAAAAAACGTTGCGACGTACCCATATGTCAATGGGACGCCTCGGGTTAAGGGTTTGTCTGAACAGTCTGAAACTAAAATTACTGCCTTGGTCTGATTGAACTTCCTTAGGGAGGCCAAAATGGGTAAAGAAGGTTAGCATCTGTTTTACAATCAATTTAGCTGAAATATTCCTCAAGGGAATGGCTTCGTGATATCTAATGGCCTTGTCTAACATTGTGAGGATGTACTGGTGGCCTGAAGAGGTTTTAGGCAAAGGGTCAACAATGTCCACAAGGACTCTAGTGAATGGGGCCTCAAACACAGGTAGAGGAATCAAAGGAGCTGCAGAGATGGGCTTATTGTTCTTACCAACCAGCTGACAGGTGTGACATGACCTACAGAACCGGAAGACATCTCGACGGATTCCAGGCCAATAAAAACGCTGCCAGATGAGGGAGAGTGTCTTCCTCACCCCCAAGTGACCTGCTAAAAAAGAGTCATGAGCAATGGACATCATACTTTGCCTATAGGGTCTTGGAACTACCACCTGGTGTACAGTCTCCCACTCGTTATCATGAGCAACACTAGGATCCACCTTCGCATTAACACGTTGTTTGGCCGTAAATAATAACATTCTGTCAATTAAGACACATTCATCTTGCCTAACTGCTGAGTCAATTAAAGTGGCAATCTCGGGATCAGATCATTGCACATCAGCTAATCTTGCATTTATATCAATGTGAAGAGAATCATCAACTTCAGAGTTATTCAACTGGGCATTGCCAGTGCCAGTGCCATTACTATCAACATTACCACGGCTGGCCTTTGCCGTCATAGCTCTAATTGCAGCACACGCGGGAAATATCATAAAGTCCAACTCTTTAGTCCTATCCTCACTCAGGGGTGTCTTTGACACGCAGGGAACAGCACTCACCTGTCCTCCCGCCAAGTCATTGCCCTAAAGGAAAGTGACCCCTTGTACAGGAAGCTGGTCAACAACACCCAAACGCACTGAACCAGTAACTAACTCTGACTGGAGCTTCACCTCAACTAGGGGAACAGATACAAACTCAGCTATACCCTGCAACAAGACACATTCATTAGGGTCTGCTACATCAACAGTCCCCTTCAACTTTAGTGACTGAGAAGCTTCTGTGTCTCTAAGTACAGTGACTTCCTTACCACCTTTTCCATCAAGTGAAATTAACCCTTTAGATATATAGTTTGCAAATAAATGATTTGGGGAGGAGTCACTTTGTGTACTGCTTGGGGGAGGACACTCTGATGGGGTCTTTCACTCTTACTTGAACCTGACAGCTGCACTGCTCCAGTCTTACTAGTGTCTAACTATGGCTCTACAGGAGTCTCTGTCAACCACTGACAGCTCCATTCTGGCCTTATCAACAATTTGCACCTGCTGGGGTTGTGTCTGACTACCGCTAATAATATCTGTGGGTGGCTACTCTCGGTTGGTGTCAACAGCTTCCCAAGAGTTTACCAAAGTAATAGTGTTATGCTGCGTGTTTTGGGGTGCGACTTCTCGTCCCTTATACATGGAGCCTGAAACGGGGTTCTCTTTCTAGACCGGGTTGGGCTCTATTAAGGGAATCCGAGGGAACAGGGCATAAAAAGGCAGGGCAACAACCTTATACGTATATTACCAACAAATTACAACTCTGACACAATATGAATACACACTTTACAGGAAAATAGCTATAACACACAGAGATAGACAAAACCAGGGGACTTGGGGGCAGGAGAGGGCTGGGGCTGGTTGGCGGCCTGGGTCAGGATGCCCCGGGTCGTCAGGACTTCTGGTGACTGACCGGAGGCCGACCTGTGGAGTCTCGTCCGGGAGTTATGAGAGGGCCCTGTAGGAGAGGCTGGGCCCTTCCACAGGAGTATGGGGAGGGGAGAGGGGGGCTCCAGGCTTAGGGGCTGGGCCTGAACAGGGCCAGGAGGCGGGTTTGCCTGTGCTTACTCCGGGGGCGTCGCTTGGGGCTGGAGAGGTCTCGCCCTGGGGTCCTAGGGACGTCTCAACTGGTCCCAGGGCTGCGATCTTGGTGCTGGGCCTCTGTCAGGTCTGGACTGCAGCAGCTTGGTGCGACAGAGTCCGACAGGGGCTGGGGTCACTGTGGGTGGAGGGAGAGGGCTAGGACTCCCAATACCAAGGGTCCTTGCCAGGTCTCCTCCAGCTGCTGGTCGAGGGCAAGGACGTCTCTGTGGGGAGAGAGGGTGAGGATACTTTCCTGTGCCCCTTCTTTTAGTAGAGCGGCATGGTGGCCGTCTCCCAGATGCTGCGAGGTGGCTGTCACCTTCCCTCCTTTTATGGAGTTAGAGCAAGGGCGGCTAGTGGCTGACTCCTCCCCGTGTGCGGCTAGGTGGCCGTCACCTGGTGTGTGTAAGCGCGGTGAGGTGGCTGTCACTATCCCTCCTTTTATGGAGTTTGAGCGAGGGTGGCTATTGGCCGTGTCCTCCCCGTGTGCGGCTAGGTGGCCATCACCCGATATGAGTGAGTGCGGCGAGGTGGCCGTCACCCGATGTGAGTGAGTGCGGAGAGGTGGCCGTCACTATACCTCCTTTTATGGAGTTAGAGCAAGGGCGGCTTGGAGCCATGTCCTCCCCGTGTGCGGCTAGGTGGCCGTCACCAGGCGTGAGAGAGTGCAGGAAGGTGGCCGTCACTATACCTTCTTATATGGCGTTAGAGCAAGGACAGCAGATGGCCGTCTCCTCCCTGTGTGCGCTAGATGGCCGTCACCTCCCTGTGTGCGCTAGATGGCCGTCACCTCCCTGTGTGCGCTAGATGGCCGTCACCCAGTGTAAGTACGTGCGGCGAGGTGGCCGTCACTCTACCTCCTATTATGGATTTATAGTGAGGGCGGCAGTTGGACGTCTCCTCCTTGTGTGCAGCGAGGTGGCCATCACCTGGTGTGAGTACGTGCAGCAAGGTGGCCATCACTCTTCCTCCTTTTATGGAGTTATAACGAGGGCGACGAGGTGGCCGTCTCCTCCCCGTATGCAGCAAGGTGGCCGTCACCCGGTATGGCTGAGGGAGGGAAGCAGCAGGTGGGCAGCTAGTGACCGACTTCGGAATGCTGTCTGGGGCTATAGGAGTAGCCCCACCCTGAACCCGGCGATGGCTGGTACGGCGGAGGTGTAATGCACTGTTCTGCTACCTGCACAGTGGCTTACCTGAGCACGAGAGGAGCATGCGGGAGAGGTACAGGTGTGCCCATTTTGAGTGGATTGTGCGCCACTTACTTCCACTCCCTGGGTATCTCCTCCTGGGATCGGTGTCTGGCCCGGGAACTTCGCTATTCTGTATTTTACTTATATCTTGCATTTCACCACCGTCGACATAAAAAAAAAAATCACGTCCCCTTGCCTGGAAGTGGTATGTATAGGTTCTGGTGGTTTGGTGTTAAGGTGTGAGGTGTTGCAGGAGGGATGTCCAGTGGGTGGTGAAATAGTCCGGCTGGTGGTCTGGCCTGACGGTGATGTACAGTGTAGAGGGTTGGGGTGACTCCTGAAGGAGGCGCCACAGGTGAGATGTTCCACGAACGCGTCTTTTCTTGCCTGTGATGGGGGTCCAGGTGACACGGCGGATCTTCATGGTTGTGAATGGTGGTATGGTGATGATGGTCTGTGGCTGTATGCTGGCCACTGACAGGAGGGCTGGCATTTTATTCCGGTGGTTGGCGGTGGTGAAATCCCTTGGGAGTGCAGGTGGCTTGGTTGCCAGCAGGGCCTGGTGAATGTGGAGCATTACTTGGTTGGTGTTGGGCAGTGTCGGGGTGGTGGGTGGTGAGGGGGAGGGGGTGGTGTTGTATCGTTGGCGTGGGTGTGAGATTCGCCCAGAACGGGTGATGGAGGTGGTGAGTGTGGGTGTGGGCGGGGATGGAGGTGGTTGGGCAGGGGGTGTGGAGCGTTTGTTGTGGGCGGCTGGGGGTGGTGGGGAAGGTGGAATTAGTAGGGTGGCGGGAGTGGGAGAGGGTTGAGCTGGGGGAATGCAGCGTGGAGGGGAGGGCACGGTTTGTTCCGGAGGTGCAAGGTGAAGCTGGCACGGTGGTGTGAGTGATGGTGGCGGATCAAGGCTTGTGGAATGCGAGCTGGGAGAGGTAGCATGAGTGTGCAAGGTAGGTGATGCAGTGTTGGGGGAGGTGGAAGTGGGGGGAGACGAGCAGTGCGAGGGGGGAGTAGGTGAAGAAGAGGGGAGGGGCGACGACGTGGAGGAGGGGGAGGGAATAGGAATCGGCTGATTAGGTATGGGAGGAGGGGGATGATGCAGCTTTGGGGCTGGGGGACATAGGTGGGGAAGCAGGCAGCGTTTTGTTCAGGGTATACAGTCTGACGTATCGGTTACGATACATACGTGAGGTGTTGTTGTAGTCAATGTTGACTTGGTATGGGTTGGGGATGTTGGTGATAGTGTAGGGGCCCATGAATCATGGGGTGAGTTTGGGTGAGGTTGGCAGTCGAGCCACCATAACAGTATCTCCAGGCTTGTAAGGGTTGGTGGGGCGGGTGTCAGGCGCGAGGTCTTGTTTTCGCAGATGGTGTAATCTGCTCTTTAGGTGGTGCAGGGGATCGGACACTGGTGACTTGGTCGGTGGTTTGAGGTGATGTCTGAGGGGAAGGAGGAGGGGGGCTTCCCCGAAAACACGCTCGTGGGGGAAAATACCGTCTTTTCTGGGGCAGGTGTTTAGCCCCCACTGCACGATTTTTTACGTGGGCCTCCTCTATTCGTGTGCGCACCTGATTTAAGAGGGTGCAATGGCTCCTTTCGCAGATACCATTTCCTTGGGGCCAATAGGGAGAGGAGTTAGAGATCTGAAATCCGAAAAGAGTGGCGAGTTCTTTCCACACTTTCCCGGTGAATTCCAGCACATTGCCGGAATGTAGCGCCTGTGGGACACCGAAATAGGGGAAGACGTGGCGGACGAGGGCTTCAGCTACTGCTATAGCGTGGTGCTCCTTTGCTGGACAGGCGATGAGGACTCTGGAGTAACTGTCCACGAAAGTGATTACATAACGGCAGCCAGCTTTCGGGGATAAGGGGCCTACAACGTCGACAGCCAGGAGTTGTGAGTTGTGATTTTGACCGGGGGACCGGATGTGCAGGTGATGTCCTTTCCAAGGGCACAGGCGCGGCAGGCTTGGACTACTTGTTGGGCCAAGGTGGAGGGGCTGGTCATCTAATAAATATCTCGAAATACTTGCAGTAATTTCTTCGTGCCCAGGTGGATTCCGTTGTCTGAAGGGAAATGGGTCAAGGTGTACAGGGCTGTAGTGGGGTCGAGCACGATGTGGCCTGTTTGTGTGAAGAGGTGATCACCCTGTTGGTTAAGTCTGGAAAAGATGTTGGCGGGTATCCAGTCTGGTCGAACTTGATCCTGCCATCGTTGGATCAGTTCAGACATAGGGTCAATGGCCTGGATGGGGAGCCATGACAGGGTGTCAGCGTTGGTGTGAAGTTTCCCTGGCCGATGGGAAATCTTGTAGTGAAAATCTTCTAAGGTTTCTCTCCACCTGATGATTTGTGCATCACAGGTGTTCGATTGCTGGAGCCACTGGAACGACTGGTGGTCGGTGATGATGGTGACCTTGGTGCCAGAGAGGTAGGCCAGGAAGTGTTCTAGAGCCCAGATGATTCTGAGGCATTCACACTTGGTGGCAGTGTAGTTTTTCCCTCTAGGTGGAGAATTTGGCTGGCGCATACGATAACGTGCTCTCGTCCTTCTTGTACCTGTGCTAGGACGGCACCTATCACGATGAAGGGTACGTCTGTGTATAGACGAATGGCAGGTTGTAATCTGGGAAGGCGACAACGGGGGCTGTAATCAGCTTGTTTTTCAAGGTGTTGAAGGCGTTGACCCTGTCTTCTGTCCACGAAAAAGGTTCTCCTTTTTTAGTCAGGTTGTGGAGGGGCTCTGCAATGTCGGCGAAGCCTTTCACAAACCTTCGGTAGTAGGAGGTTAGCCCCAGGAAACCTCGGACTTCTGTTACGTTTTTCGGGAGGGGAAGGTCCGCGATGGCGCGGAGCTTGTCTGGATCTGGGGCAATCCCTTCCTGCTAGATAATATGACCCAGGAAAGCGACAGAGTGTGCCGCCAGGATGCACTTAGATGATTATAGCTTTAATCCGACTTGTCTGATCCGTTGGAAAACCTGCTTGAGGTGGTGGAGGTGGTCAGCCTAAGTTCTGCTAAAGACGATGACGTCGTCCAAGTAAGCCAAGCAAGTTTCCCATGTGAGGCCACTCAGGACGGACTCAATAAGGCGCGAGAAGGTGGCAGGGGCGTTACAGAGTCCAAAGGGCAGGACGTTGAATTCGTAATGTCTCCCGCTGCTGGTGGAGAAGGCGGTCTTTTCTCTGTCAGTGGGGTGTACTGGAACCTGCCAATACCCTGACTGGAGATCTAAGGTGGAGAACCAGGACACGCCATACAGGGAGTCAAGGGAGTCGTCGATACGTGGCAGGGTGTGGCATCTTTGGCACTGATGTCGTTTAGGCGTCTGTAGTCCACACAGAACCTCATTGACTCGTCCTTCTTTCTTACTAGTATGACAGGGGAGGACCACGGGCTGGTGGAGGGTGAGATCACGCCGGCATCTAACATGTCCTGGACCTGCCAGTCCTCCTCAGCTCGTTGGTGGGGGGTTTCCGCTGAGATGGTTGGCAGATCGGTGGTCCTTCGGAGTGGATCTCGTGGGTCAGGACAGTGGTGTGGCCTGTGTCGGTTGGTCATGAAGCAAACAGGTCTTGAAAGTCCAGGAGCAGATGGCGTAGGCTGTCTGCTTGGTGAGAAGAGAGGTGGGGGGGTAGGGGAGGAAGGAGGGCGGGGGCCTGGGGGGGTAGGGGAGGAAGGAGGGCGGGGG